>JXTB01000432.1:57157-110422 GCA_002914805.1 Parasponia andersonii
TTTAAATGAACTATGAATTTGTGAAACATTGTGGAATACTCCAGATATTTTTAAATATGATTGTATACAAGTTTTTATACTTGGAATTCGGTAAAACCATAGAAACTGTACTTTTGGATTTTTAAGTACAAAATGGATTTTAATTAAAAATCAAAGCATGTCTAGAATGTTAAACCATTGCATAGTTGTTTGAGACTCTATATATATTGCACATTTCATATGATCATGCATAAGAGTCGTCTTAGGCATCAAGGTGTTGTAGTAGGCAGACTAGTACACCCGCCTTCGGTGAGATCCCGTAAACCCGTGCGAAGTTTGATTTCTGACTATCTCCATTCGGTAGGCATAGGCATTCGGTGCCCTTACAGTTCGGTAGGAGTTGACACATGGGTGTCCACACCCTCCGGTTTTCAGAGATAGATGTCAAGTAGAGAGCACTCAAAATATGTAGTATAAGTTACTCTAGTTGTGATAAGAGGATAAGAACTCATGTGATGTGTTGATTTATGTGATGTGCACTATGCTTGTTTTATTATGGTTTTCTATTTGTTTTAACCTGGATATATATATCTGGTTTGGGATTGAGCATGATTTTCTATAAAGATTTTCTATATATATTTCGAATGCTCCATATTTATTAAAATGCTTTCTAGAACTACTAACCATACAGTTGTATTGAGAATTACTTAAAAAAATTTTCCCAAAAAGGTAATTGAGTTTTCTACTGAGCATTCACGTGCTCACCCCATACTTCCTCCCCATTTCAGGTGTCAAATTATTCTGTGATAGATATTCTTGTGGCTTGGCAAGCATATTTAGCATATGCTTGCAGTTCCAGTTCTCTTCATTGATTGGTTCATACTCTGTATCATTTTCCCCTTTTCTAAGTCAAATTTATTTAGTCATTAGTAGTATATTTACTGAGTGGATATATGAGGATGATTTCGATATTTAATCGAGTACTTAGACATAGAAATGATTTTTATAAAAATGATTTTAACTATGGGCCTATGGTTTTAAATTGAACACTTTCATTGAACTTAATGATTTAAATAAAAAGTTTCTAAAATTTATTATTTATCATTTCTCTAAATTTAAAATTAAAAATTAGTAGATAATGTTATAATTTCTCGAGTTGGTCCAATATTAAAATTTACTTACTCTTGAGGACTAAAACTTAAATTTTAAGTACTCGACTTTTTCTGAAAATTTTGAAAATTTCTGTTTATCACTGTTTTCACTTAAATTTACTAAAAGTCATGGTCTTGGATTTTCGGTCGTGATATATCATACATCAACAAGAATATAAGTGAGCTCTCTTCCTCCTATCATGGTCCTGTAATTCCTCTGTATCAGAGGTACACAACATCTTAACACTGCCCGTCGGCGTATCAACAAACACCTGTGTAGGGTCTTAGATCTCTCACCTAGAGTTGCAGCAACTCGCTAGTGATCTTAAATACTGTGATGCTATAATAAAACTCAAGTGTATGATCCTATGGTGTGTACAACATGTAATAGTATACAACAACCATGCATCCAATAAGCAAATCATACTTTAAAATGCAACTTTGCATTATTCTAAGATTTATTGTAACATGGGCAGTACACCATTGTTTTACCCCAAAAACTAATATGTAAAAATGTATATAATAATTCATATAGTCCAATCCTAGTATAACCCAATATTTAACAATAATTTCTTTAACTATCATAAAATCACGATTTTTCATAAATAAATTTTAATGCAATTAAAATCCAAAATAGATATAAAACTAGGTAATTAAACCCCTACCTTGATATAGTAGTAATACCAGATCAATAATGCTCGAAAAATCCCCCGCTGGTCACTCAAGTGCTTAAACGGTAGTTTCCGGTTCCCGGCAAGTCTACTTGAAAAAGTGACTTTTCAACTGGAGCTTCAAATACAGAAACAGAGGCCACCATTAAATTCTGAGCACTCATAAATTCTAGGTTAGATATATAATTTGTCAAAAACGGGTCCCGGTGCTAGACCGTACTATTGCATGCAAAACGGTGCAATTTTGTGCTACAAAATTCTAATTGTCATTGCTCAACGAAACATAGTGATATTTTATATCAAAATTCATGTCTCGGCCTTAATGAGTCCAAATTCGAAATTAGAACTCAGTTTCGAGGTCCCTAGTATTAATTAAGCCCAAAAATTTGAGAACTACATAAATACCACCTTTTGAAAATAATTAGAAAAATATCATCTTTTTCTAAATACTATTTACCACACTTACCGTTACCCTTTTTTATTTTTACTAACCGTATTTATTCATGATTTTTAACCCTCTTTTACCTCATATATTAACCTCGAGTAAATAAATCCTTTAACTAAAATAATTACGTAAATATCACTTTCTACATGGCTGGTAAAAACGGTAAAAACTTACCGGAGATGAATTTTGATGAGCAATCACTTGGAGTTTATCGGCAACGGCAAGATGGAGCTCCACGTGTAAGAGGTGTCAGAAAATAGCATCGGACGGTGAGCTACCGGCCGAAAAATCATGATTCAGGCAAAGATATCGGCAAGCCCTTGCGACAGCGTCCAATGTCGAAACAGCCTGAAACCGGTGACTACAACTTCGTCTGAGGAAGCTTTATCGCATGGGCCAGCACATCAGGCGGTGGCAAAACCTGCTGTTTTTGTTAGTTTTCTCTCTCTTTTAGGACCCTTTCTTGCGAAAATTTGAGAGACTTGGGGGGATTTTAAAGAAATTTCAAGAATGGTAGCCCCCATTATTTAAATTCAGATATTTTGAATATTAAATTTAAAAATTCAAAATTACCATTGTGCCATTATGTACAAAATCCCCAAAATAACCCTTTTGAATTTCAGTTTTTACAAGAGTCCTGTAGCGTTGATTGAAAATGGGTTATCGTTGGAAGATAGAGTGAGACCAAGGCAGCTGTCCAAATCCGGGTGGAGGGTGATGCTAGGGAAAGTGGAGGAGCTGATTAAAAAGATCAATAATAATAATAATAATAATAATTAGCAGGGACGTCATGAAATTAATCAGTTGTGTGGTATGAGGTGATCAGAGCCTTGGGTGGGCCCTCGATATTGCTGAGACGAAAGGGATCAAGAGAGTTGCCTTCTATCCTGCCGCGGTTGCGCATGCACTTGCTCCAAGCATTCAGTATTCCTAAGTTGATTGACCAGGGAATCATTGATCCAGATAGGAAGATACTGTAATCGCCTTGTAAACATATCGGCATTTTGGAGAGAGCCTTTTTTGTTTTTTCATTATTATCTTTTTTTTGTAAAGAAAAGTTTACGAAATTTATATATAATTTTATCTAATTAGAATTCGAACACCTATCCTATCTCACGCTCCTAAAACTTAGAGTAATTGAACTAATCTCAATTATTATTATTTTTTTTGTATGATCTTATTTTAGCCTCAACTTTCAAACTCTCCTAAATTTAGTGTTTGAACCATTCTTTTTCATCTTAATTTGGTATGTTAACGCATTCTGCTACTCTAAATATTGTCTTTATTTTTCTCCATGATCTCAATTTGACTCTCTTCTTATAACAACGGGTAAACAAAAATAGTTCACTTTTCCATAATGTGATATTTAAAAGTTCATAAATCATACTAACTACAACAAAATATAATTTAGGGGCTCTCTTAAGACATTTACAAAACAAGGCATGAACTAAAACAAAATCTGGATTATCTTTCATGGACTAAAGTAGGATTAACTTTTTGTCCTCCAAAATTGCCTAGTTAGAAGTCTGATTGTTGTTTAATAAATCAATCATCAAAATAATATAACCCAATATAATTAATTAAATATGTTAATTAACCACGTAATCATAGGAAATATAAATTTCCTAAAGAGCTATCGGTCACATGACATGCATACTATTCAATTTTCTTTTTAACTTAATTGCATGTGCGCTTTTTTTTTTTTTTTTCCCTTTTCCTCTGTTACTTTTCTCTTCCAAAAAGAGACGTACATGTATATAAATATATATATATATATATTTCTGATTGTGTTTTATTTATCTTTTTTTTTTTCAAACTTATTACAGTATTAGAAGGAGGTCAATTTATTTTGCAATCAAAAAGTTCCAAGTATGCACGGGCACGGACAAACTAGTTTGTATATAAAAGTACAAAAAAGAATCTTACAAGCATTTCTCTTTTCGTAAACGAATGCCGTGTTATCTTTTCCTAACCTAAAACCTAATTATTTATCAATAAAGGTAATGGGCGGGCGGTGAAGTCTTGGAGTAACCTCCACGTTTTTGCCCCCCTTTTGGTGCTATATATATGAGCAATGGGTCATTTACAATGTACGTGAGAAAGAAAGAAAATTAAAAGAGAGTGCCTTTTTATCTCTAGTAAAGTGTTTTTGCTAAAGAGATTTGTCTGTAATATCGTTGTCCATTCTTGGTCTTATGGGTTGTACACCACAAATAAGTGGAAATTCAAGGTGAACCAAGAGAGAATGAGCACCACAAAACCGCGAGTGCTGGTCGTACCAGTTCCAGCCCAAGGCCATGTGAAGCCCCTCATGCTATTTTCTCACAAGCTAGCTAAACATGGCTTCAGGATCACTTTCGTTAACACCGAGTTTAACCATAAGCGGATCTTGAGTGCCATGAATGATGATGAGGGCAGTGAAAAGGGGTTCGTGCCAGATATTGAGTTGGTGTCAATCCCAGATGGGTTGGGCCCAGAGAACGATAGAACCGATGCGATTGAGTTGGCTAGATTAACTTTGGAGACCATCCCTGCAGAGATTGAAAAGCTCATAACAACTATAAACGGTGGTGATGATGGTGGTGTCTCGGAGAGTTCGGACGACGACAAGATTAGGTGTGTCGTTTCGGATGTTCACATGAGTTGGATCATGGAAGTTGCAGCAAAGATGGGTGTTAAAGGAGCAGTGTTTTGTCCTTCTTCAGCTGCACTTTCGGTCTATACAATAAATATACCAAAGATGCTACATGATGGGATCTTGGATCCTGATGGTACGTATATAACAATACTATATATTATTTTTTATATATTTGTAACAATAACACTAGTTTTGACGTTGTTATTGATTTCCCACATGAACAAATCGATCAATACTTTTCGTTTCTATGCAAATTATGTCACTTTGTCTTCTGTATTATAAAAAATTTTATTTATGTAGCAACATTTGAAGCCATTTGATATTTTTCACTTGACAATTTTACCCTTTATTTGAAGGGACAGTGCTACATTATTTTAATCATCATCCAGTTAATTAAGCGTTTTTTTTATACTAGAATTCATACTTGACAAAATGTTAGTAAATTGATACACAATAAGAAAAATTGGATTGAATATTCTACCATACATATATTTTTGTAAACTAAGGAAGCATGAGAATCTTTGAATTACAAATATATCTTTTATAGTTTTTTAATTGTTAGAAATTCAATTGATTCTTGGAAACTACAATTCTCTCATCGGATTTATAACATAAAGTTTTAATTTTATTCCTAAAAACAACTAATTTCAGAGAAAAAGTTTTAATTTAAATAATGAAAATACCATCTTCTCAGTGTTTTGTTGAAACAAAAGCAGTGTCCAAGAAGCTTCTAATTAAATTAATAAAAAAAATAATTACCAAATAACTCAAAATTCAAACCGCACGAGAGCTTTCTACAAATTAAAATTTATTCAGAAATAACATATTTTCAAGAACATTGAAGAGGATGGTATTTTGGTCAATTTAAAAGTTAATTTAGTGGTGAAATCAAATATTATAGATGCTCAATTCCTAATTTTATTTATTTATTTACTTACAGGAAAACCAACAAAAAAACAGATGATCCAATTGGCTACTGGCATGCCTGCAATGGACACATCAAAGTTTCCATGGAACTTTGGTGACTTAGCTTCACAGAAGATGATGTTTCATCATTATTTCAGAACTGGTCAAGGTTTAAAAATGGCAAATTGGTGGCTCTGCAATACAGCTTATGAGATCGAATATGTTGCACTTTCTTTACTTCCAAGACTCATTCCAATAGGCCCGTTAATGAAAAACGATAGTCATAGTTCTGTGGATATATCAGGTTCACAATTTTGGCCCGAAGACTCTTCTTGCCTAAACTGGCTCAATCAACACAAGCCTCGGTCAGTTATATACATCGACTTTGGTAGCTTTGCGGTCCATGATGAAGCCCAACTTCGGGAGTTAGCTCTTGGGTTAGAGCTCACTGGCAGGCCATTCCTTTGGGTTGTTCGTCCGGGATTTATCTCTAATGAAGAAAATAGTTCGTTCAACCCATATGAATTTTTAGGCAACAATAGTAAATACCTTGGGAAAATAGTTAGTTGGGCACCTCAACAGAAGGTTTTGGCTCATCCTTCTATTGCTTGTTTTGTGTCCCATTGTGGATGGAACTCGACTATGGAAGGTTTGAGCAATGGGGTGCCCTTCTTGTGCTGGCCTTATTTTGCTGACCAGAATTTGGACAAGAGCTATATTTGTGATGTTTGGAAGGTCGGAATGGGGTTTGAACCCAATGTAAACGGAATCATATCAAGTGAGGAAGTGAAGAATAAAGTTGATAAACTTCTAAGTGATGGAGATATAAGAAGAAGGTCATTGGAACTCAAGGAAATAGTAATGAAAAATATAGCTAAAGATGGTCAGTCATCAAAGAATTTTAACAGCTTCATCAAATGGTTGGAGGAAGCATAGTAATGCTAGAGTTTCTAAATTAAGTACCTTAGGATGAAAAGATTATAATTTTGTCCCAAGAATATGACGTCACTGTCCCTAAGAATATTTTTACAAGTGATGAATATCAATTTCCTTATTGAAATATAAACCTTTTTATTTCTTACATTATAAAATAAATTTCTATCCTTGCAGAGAATTTTTTTTATTTTTACTTAATAATTACTTGACTAATTTATTAATAACCATTAATTTCTTGAGGAGTTAATCAACATATTATTATCATTACCAATTTGGTTTATTAGTTGGACTTGGAGGTGGTGCCATTGTTGACATTACAAGCACCTTGGCCATTCCACTCTCTCTTAATTCCGGGTAATACTATAGGCATTCTAAGGTACCAAACACTATATTGGATTTCAGTTTTTGTACTGAATGATGCAATGACAATTCTAATAGGACCCATATAGAATCTAGTACATTAATTATAACTTCTCAATTAAAAATTGATATATGACAGCTTAGTATCTTAAATGCCCATAACTAGCATTAGTACTTAATCTCTCTAAATTATTTCGTCATTATTATTTTTATGTTGATTTTTAATACTAGATTAATTTTTACTTTTTCTTGTGTTCCAGTACATAAGCTTTTGTGCTCAGCAGAATTTTTTTTATTATTTTATTTTTATTTTTACTGAGTTCTAAAAAGTACAAATTTAGGACAACCAACATTACTAACAGTGACACCAATTGGAAGACGGCCTCCATTGTACAACGACAATAACCTCAAAAAAAGGACCAAAAATCGTGATACTGTTGGAACGTGGCTTTAAATTCAGCCTGTGAAAGTTTAGGGCCCAACAAGCCGAATAAAGGGCAGTAGTTTCGCTTTTGTTAGTTGCCGATTATCACCTAATTATTTACCCTTTTATGCTTTAATCGGCTATTTTTTTTATCCATAGAAGGAGTCATACATAAATGTTTTGGTAGCCATCGTTTGTAATTAATCTCTCTAAGTTTGAGGGAATTTGGTATAAATAAGTTTTGGGTTTTGATTTTTTGTCGCTTGTTTCTTCGTTGTTTTTCTTTTTGATATTGGCATCAAGATTATTAGCAAAGTATTTTTTTTGTGGTCTTGGTTGCTTTTGTGAGAGAAAGATTTAGATGTATTTGAGATTTGGGTGTGTGGGAAATTTTTTGTTAGACTTTTGTAATCTCTTTTAATTATAGTAGAATTTTCGCCGTCTCTAACGTGGACGTAGCCTATATTTTATAGTTGAACCACAATAAATCCTTGTATTGCTTATATTTCTTCTGTTATTTATATTTTATCATAAATCCACTTAATTTGACGTTTATCTCACAAGTTTGATATTTGTACTTTTACTGGCACAACAAGTGGTATCAAGAGCCTTAGGTTCTTTAATTCGATTTGGGGCTTGTTATTTGTCAAATTATTTTGGATTTTTGGCTTCTGCAATGTCGAAAATGACAAAATATGAAATTACAGAATTCGACAGGAAGAATGACTTTAGTCTTTAGCATATTAAGATGTGAGCATTTGACTTTTATAACTGTTGTGTTTATGGGACATGATATATAGTCAAGTTTGGTTCCACCGTTTATAGGAATAAGGGCATAATAGATTATATCCATTCAGAATTTTCGGGTCCTTCTCCTAATTTGTTTGTATGTGGTTCTTGTTATTTTCTGACATTTGACGATGACTATAGTGTAAAGTTTTGTGAGAGTCAATTCTATAAGAAAGAAAAGATAGTGAGACACTGCACTATTTGGAGGATACCACAACGATATTCGGATGCAGAATATTTGAATAAGACTCTTTCAGTGAAAGCTTGATATTTGCTTTTTATTGTTTGTATACCGAAAGGTATTTGGATTGAAACTTTTGGATATACCTACTATTTGGTTAGAAGATTTCCATTAATTACATTTTGTTTAAAGACTCCGTTTGAGGTATAGCCTAGTAAGTATGCTATCTTTGATTTGAAATTATTTGGTTGTCCTATTTATGCTCTTGTGAATGATGGTAAACTCAAGCAATTGACAATAAATTTCCATGAATTTGAGTTTGGGGTAAATGACTTTTAGTTGTGGTTTGTTAAGCCATTGTCACTAAATTTGATACTTAATAGAGCTCTTGAATTTGATAAGTTGGCCATCCTATTTGATATAGGGAAGTTAGTATGTGCAGATAAAGATCTTGGTGTTTATAAGTAGGTGAAGCTTCTAGTTAAAACTTCTATCAAAAGTTTTAGTTCTACTATTTTATTTGTTATTAGTAGAGAGAGTGGTTTGCCTCATTAGTTTGATTTTGCAAAGTAAATTTCTTTTGTATTAGCTGCAATAAATATGGTGACCGAATCTAGTGTCGTTTGAAATTTCAAATACTGCTTGGAATTATTTAGTGTTACATATTGTGATTAGCCCTTCAGAGTTTTATGGCAAAGGAGTTCTAGCATTTTAGACTTGGCTTAATTTTGCACTAAGGTAGAGATTATTGGAATGTGACTTTAAATTAAGCCTTTGAAAGTTTAGGGCCCGATAAGCCCAAATAAAGGGTAGTAGTTTCCCTTTTGTTAGTTGTCGATTATTACCTAATTAGTTACCCTTTATACTTTAGTCAACTATTTTTTTTATCTACCAACATATATATATATATATAGGGCACCAATCCAGTAGTTTTTTTTTTTTTACCTATTCATAGGTATCAATTTGGCCAATGAAAATTTAGCATGCACATTTTTTTATTGTAAAAAGTAAGAGAGAAAAGAGCATTAATGATGCACGTCTTTTCATNATATGCGCTCTTTATATCAGCAACCATTAGAAGGAGTCATATGTAGGTGTTTTGGGTAGCTGTTTATATTTGATCTCTCAATATACAAATTAATCTCTCTTAGTTTAAGGGAATTTGGTATAAACAAGTTTTGGATTTTGTTTTTTTGTCGCTTGTTTATTCGTTGTTTTTTCTTTTGATATTGGCATCAAAGTATCTTTTTTGCGGTCTTGATTGATTTTGTGAGAAAGAGATTTGAGTGTATTTAGGATTTAGGTGTGAGGGAAATTTTTTGTCAGACTTTTATAATCTCCTTTGGTTATAGTAAAATTTTTCGCCGACTTCGACGTGGATATAAGTTATATTTTATAGCTAAATTACAATAAATTTTTGTGTTAATTGTGTTTTTTCTGTTATTTATATTTTATCGTAAATCCATTTAATTTGATGTTTGTCTCATAAGTTTGATATTTGTACTTTCGTTAGCATAGTAGAAACGAACCGTTACCTCAACAAAAACTAACTAATAAACAATATAAAAAGGAAAAAGAAAATAGAACAGCAAAAATATGAGGAAACAACACTACATCAATGACAAAAACGTATGAATACGACATTTTTAAAATAAAACTCAAAAAAAATAATAATAAATTGGTATTCGATTAAACAACCACTAGAAGCAACACAACAATGAACCAAATTAACCAAATAATGACAATGACACTAAAAATGACAAAATATGGAAAAACAACTCCAACTTAAAAACGACAATAAGTTATTTATAGAAACGATATATTTACATGAAAGCGACACTAACGCTTTTAAAGACCATAAAATTTCAAGACGTCAGTATTTCAAAAAAAAAAAAAAAAAATTCAAGACGTCAGAGCATAAAAAAAAAAAAATTGAATAAGAAACGACATGTATAATTGCATATACAACTGTGCTACTTAAAACTTCATTATTCCATAAAATGACAATTGACAAGTAAAACAACAACAACAACAAAGAAAAGCAAAGTCTTAAAATGACGGCCTTTGAAATACGACAGAAACCAAAAACCGACATTAACCTAAAGAAACGACATCAAACTTTTGAAACAATAATGATAACATTTTTAACAACATTCATGAAATTATAAACATGTCATACTCTTCTTCCCCTTTACGTTTTTCTTTCCTTTTAGAAAATTAGGATTGAGATGCCATCAATTGAAACAGTGTGCATGAAAATTTTGAGATAAGGGAACTGGGGAAAACTGAGCTGTTCAATGGTAATGTAGTACATATATGTAGAGCCAAAAGCAGAGACCCCATTAACATATTCAACAATTCCATGAGAATGACTGGATGTCATATTAGAACAATCGTGAAACGACCCTTTTTAAAAAAATAAATAAATACAAAGAGGAGCACTATGAAGTACAATAATTCATGCAAAATAATGCAACATCACTGAAAAAAAAAATGACAGACAACGAAAGCTATTATCTAGATTAAGAGAACGTGAATAGCATATTCCATATTTATTTAAATTCCGAGAAACCAAACAAGCATATATAGAGAGAACACCTCAATCATTTATCACCCCCATAAAAACGAAAACTTAGTGAGAACCCAAGATTAAAATCTTCATATATAGCTAGCCAATTTATTGATTAAAGAAAAAAAAAAAAAAAGACAGAGGAAAAAGATGGGCAATATTCCACATGTTTTGGTGGTACCTTATCCGGCTCAAGGGCACATAATTCCTCTATGGGAGCTATCCAAGCGCCTAGTCCAGCAGGGCTTCAATGTCACGTTTGTAAACACACGGCATATTCATGAGAAAGTACAAAACGCCATGTCGTTGGTGGATGATGATGGCATAAGGAGTGGTGATCGAATTCGTGTAGCGTTGATCGAAGATGGGTTATCGTTGGAAGACAGAGTGAGACCAGGGAAGCTGTCCGAATCAGTGCTGAGGGTCATGCCAGGGAAAGTGGAGGAGCTTATTGAAAATTTCAACAACAATAACAATAACAATAACAATAACAATAATAATAATAACAATAATAATAATAATAATAATAATAATGGTTCAAGCACTAAGCAGGGAGATCATGAAATTAGTTGTGTAGTTTGTGATCAGAGCCTTGGGTGGGCCCTCGATATTGCTGAGAGAAAAGGAATCAAGAGAGTTGCCTTCTGTCCTGCCGCGGCTGCGCTCTTGGTCCAAGCATTCAGTATTCCTAAGTTGATTGATCAAGGAATCATTAACCCAGATGGTAAGATTTATTAATAGTACTATAATCGTCTTGTGAACATATTGTCATTTTGGAGATTTTTTTTTTTGTTTTTTTTATTTATCTTATTTTATATTGACACATTCTGCCACTCTAAATATTGTCTTTACTTTTCTTCATGATCTCAATTAGAATAAGCTTTTTAGAAAAATGCGGTTAAAAAAAAAAAATAGTTCCCTCTTTCAAAATCTGATATTTAAAGGTTCATAAACCATTACTAAGACAAAGAATAAAATTTAGATACTAGCTTAAAAAACTTTAAAAGTCGTGAACAAAAATAATATTTGGGTTTATCTTTCATGGACTAAAATAGGATTAACTTTTTGTCCTATAAATTGCCCAGTTGTCAGTGGGCTTGTTGTTTAATAAGGATTTGTCGTCTTGTGATTATGAATGACAGGTCCACTCCACGAACTTTTCTCGTTTTAAAAGAGATTTTTAATTTCTCGTCTTCTTATAAGAGAGATCTTATCGTTTTTCCACATGTTGGTCTCACAAATATTCCCTGTTATCATTTTCAAAAGCTATTGTCCTTTAATGTAATTTTTGGTCCATGCAATGATATTTTAATTTCTCGTCGTTTATGTGAGATTTGTTCATTTTCTGGAAGTTGGTCAATTTATGGGAACTTTCTTCCTTTTTTTTTTTTTTTTATTTTTTATAGATAGAGGATGTGCCGTTTAATGAATGGTGTCCTTTACTTGAAATTTATTGTTGTTTTTGGATATTTTCGATTTAAGTCATTTACTAGCGATATTATTGTTTTTATGATCAATTGTCATTTGATAAAAATTTTGGCGTTGTTTCAAATTTATTGTCGTTTATATTAGTTGTCGTTTCTCTAAATTCTTGTCAATTTCAGAGTGATTGGCGTTTGTGAATAATAAGAAATCAGGAAGAAGACTAGCCAATCTGGATGAATGACATGAGCCACTGAACCCCTTTTCAAAATTTATTGTCGTTTGTTGAGTATTTTGTCGTGTTTTTTTTACATTGTCGTTCATAGAGTATTTTGTCATGTATTTTTTTTTTCTTCTTTCTCCTTGTAATGAGATTTAGTTATTTGAGCTTTGTTCTTTTCTGGAAATGGGCCAGCTTTAGGAACTATAGTTAGCAAGAAAATGCGTCGTTTAATGAAGGGCGTCCTTCTCTTGAAATTTATTGTCGTTTTTAGGATATTTTCAATTTTACGTCGTATATATGAGATAAATGTCATAAACTATTATCATTATTAGGATCATTTGTCGTTTGTTAGATGAAAGACATATTGTCATTCTTTATAAGATTTTGGGCCTTTAGCTTTTTGAAATTAATGTCGTTTACAGAAAAAGAGTCCAATACTTAGTAGCTTGCTATAGCTCACACAGCATCCAGTTACAAATTAAGTGGAAATTTTCCTTGGCAGGAACTCTGGGGATCAAGAAAGAGAGAATCAACTCATCATCAGAAATGCCGGCCATGAACTCGGCAAACTTCGTGTGGACCTGTTTGGGTAACAAGGACATGCAGAAGAACGTGTTTGAGCTCATGGTCAAAAACAACACATCGGTTAAGAAAACTGACTGGTTAATCTGCAACTCCACATACGACCTCGAACACTCTGCGTTTAATATGGCACCACAAATCCGACCCATTGGTCCACTCCTGGCAACCAACAATGGCAGAGTAAGTTCCCACCTAGAAGCCTCGACAACTTGCCTCAAATGGCTCGACAAGCAGAGACCACAATCAGCTATATACGTCGCCTTCGGTAGCTTCACGATTTTCAGCCCAACACAGTTTCGAGAACTGGCCTTGGGACTTGAACTCTCCAACAGACCTTTCCTTTGGGTTGTACGGACCGATAAATCAGATGAAACTAGTAATGCCAATGGTGGCAGGTTCCCGGAAGGTTTCCTTGAGAGAGTAGCCAATCGAGGGTTGATTGTGAACTGGGCACCTCAACAGAAGGTTCTGAGTCATAGTTCCGTTGCTTGCTTTATAAGCCATTGTGGGTGGAACTCGACCATGGAAGGTGTCAGCTATGGCGTCTCGTTCCTGTGCTGGCCTTACTTTGCTGACCAGTTCATCAACAAGAGCTATATCTGTGATGTTTGGAGAACTGGGCTGGGGTTCGATCGAGATGAAAGTGGGGTCATCCCTCGTGATGAGATACGAACTAAGGTGGAGAAAGTGATAAATGATGAGAAAATGAAAGAGAGAGCCTTGCGTTACAAGGAAATGGCTGCGAAATGTGTTGAAGAAGGTGGTAGCTCTAACGAAAATTTCAAGGATTTTATTGAATGGATGAAATCATAGATAAGCTCAAATCTATAATAATGCTGTTATCATTAATATGAATATCCTTCGACAATCAGACCAAGCATTTCATGACAATGATGACGACTATGTGGTTGTTCTGTAAAATCAGGTTAATAAAATCTAGTTGACTCTTTACCCTGGGTTGTTGGTATATGCTTTTAGATAAGTTCTTGATTAGGACTGAAAAATAGCTTATTTGGCCGTCCTTGCGTATATAATGTATGAAACTTTCCTTAGAACCTCACGTCATGAAGCAAGTGTAAACATAAGTATCAACCATGCTCATGTGACTTCTCATTGTTGTTCTTGTCAATAAAGTCAGCTGTACAGAACAAGAAGATTAAGATTAATTCAGCTTGAATTGATCTTGACACCATAATGGGGTGTTTAATCCCTTAAGTAACCAATCAAATTATAAACCAGTTGATGAAACCATTTTCTTGCACTTTTCTGTTCGTATTTCGTGATAAGCTCCAAAAAATCCATAACCTTATATTTGTCATCTTCAATACCTCAAAAAGAATAAACAATAAGGCCACTACATAAATAGCAAATATGAAAACACAAGAGCGTCAAAACTTATGCCAAATACAAGGAAGAAAATATCAAACAACATAAAAAATTAGAAAAATGCAACAAGTTAATAGAAAAATGACAAATATAACCCAAAACAAAAAGGAATAGAAAAAATGAGAGATACCCCGATTCAAGTAACAAAAAGCTCATAAGGTCAACCCTTCTAGCAAGAGCTCCTCGAGTAATACACCAGTTATATGTATATAAACGTCATAAAATATATCCTCAGAAACCATATTCAGAAGCATCTAACTTTAGAATAAGTAAAACATAAGATGGAGATCCCACATATTTTAGCCATACCTTTCGCAGCACAAGGCCATGTAATTCCATTGATGGAATTGTGCCAATGCTTAATCAATCAGGGCTTCAAGGTCACATTCGTCAACACAGACCATAATCACATGAGGGTCATCAATGCAATGTCAAACACAAGTCATATAGAGAATCAAATTCGTCTAGTTTCAATTCCGGACGGAATGGAACCCTGGGAGGACAGGAATGATCTAGGCAAGTTGTGTGAAGCAACTCAAAAAATCATGCGTGTGAATCTGGAGGAGCTCATAACAAAGATCAATGAATCAGAAAGTGAAAAAATCACTTGCGTCATTGCGGACGAGAGTTTCGGGTGGGCTCTGGAAGTGGCTGAGAAACTGAATATCAAGCGAGCAGCCTTCTGGCCTGCGGCTGCTGCTTTATTGGCCTTGGGGTTTAGTATCCCAAAGCTTATTCACGATGCAGTTATCAACAATAATGGTAAGGTCTTTTTCTATAGTTAACTGTTCTACAACACTAGAAGTGACAAAATTAGTCCAACAGGCTCCAAATAATGAAAGACAAATCAATCTTGTACGATTATAAATAGTGTTCAAAAAGAATACAGAAGAAAGGGCAGTACTAATGTAACATCATCAATCCCAATAAGTACAATAAGTAGTTCAACTATATTTATTTGTTTTGGCAGGAGTTCCAATGAACAACCAGAAGATTCAGCTGGCACCAAAGATGCCCACCATGAAAACAGAGCACCTGGTTTGGGCATGCATTGGTGATGCAACCACACAGGGAATTGTATTCGAAACCATGTCTCGAAACAACCAATACGTGAAGTTGGCAGACTGGATTCTTTGCAACTCGGCGAACGACCTTGAGCCAGCTGCCTTCGCCTTTGCTCCAGAGATTCTACCAATTGGCCCAATGTTGGCGAGCACTCGGCTAGGCATTTCATCGGGCAGTTTCTGGGCAGAAGACCTGACTTGCCTTGAATGGCTCGATCTACAGCCACCGAGTTCAGTAATCTACGTCGCATTTGGAAGCTTCACAGTTTTTGACAAGACCCAGTTTCATGAACTGGCACTTGGGCTTGAAATCTCCAAGAGGCCATTTCTATGGGTGGTGAGGGAAGACATAGGTGACGGAAGGAGTCACTCTTACCCAGATGGGTTTCTTGAGAGCATAGGTTCCCGGGGAAGAATAGTGAGTTGGGCACCTCAGCAAAAGGTTCTGGGTCATGGTTCCATAGCTTGCTTCTTAACCCACTGTGGTTGGAACTCCACCTTGGAAGGAGTCAGCAATGGCGTCCCTTTCCTTTGTTGGCCCTACTTCGCTGACCAGTTCATGAACGAGAGCTATATATGCGATGTTTGGAAAGTGGGATTGGGTTTTAACAGAGACGAAAGTGGGATCATCAAACAAGGAGAGATAAAGGCCAAGGTGGACCAGCTTCTTGGTGATGAAGAGTTTAAGACCAGGGCTTTCAATCTTAAAGAGTTGACCATGAACAATGTCATGGCAGGTGGCCATTCTGATATTATTTTTAAGAATTTTATGGAGTGGATTAATTCACAGGATTAAAAGCCTTAAAAAAAATCAAGAATTTCTGATACTAATCAAGGTGAAAAGCTAGACATATTGTGAACAAAGTGTTTGAATTTTGTACCAATCTTTCAGAAATATTTTCAAGTATTTTGCTTCCAAAATTTACTTACATAAAGTAATAATAAGATCTGCGACATATACTCGTAATCATGATAAGAGCTAAGTTGGTTCCGGGTCCGGCAGAATAACTCATTTCTTTCACTCTTGTAAAATAAAAACCAGGCCTGATTTTTTCAGAGAAACAAAGTCCCATAATTATTTTTTTATGATAAAAATACTCTCTTATAGCCTAGTACGTGATAATTATAGTTCTTAGCACAGGAAAAAATTATACTAAGATGAATGTACCGTGAGTTACATTGCATAATTATTTAATTTATTTTCTGTTGCATGATCATATTATCATGTACTACAAAACATTACGGTAATTCGGTCTTTTCATAAATTACTAGAATTTATTTCTCAAAAATAAAAAAATAAGAGAGAGAGAGAGAGAGAGAGAGAGAGAGAGAGAGGTATAACTAGGGGGTTTTCATTTAAGTGATGAAAAATGAGAGCAATATGGCCCATAGATAGATCCTGTTCTGTTTTTTCTTGCATGAACAAAATGGAAGAGCAAAAAGAGGAATCTAAGAAGCAGAGGACTTCATTCCATTTCGAGTATCTTGAAACGATGTCGTTTCCTTTCGTTTAACAAAAGGCTCGCTTTAATAATTCTTTTGCACAAAATCTGAACTAGTGCGCACTAGTAGATGATCACTTTATATAAGTTATATACACTAAACTAGCCACTTTAACTTTCACCGTCCAAAGCTCTTTTTAACTCCTTTTTTGCTTGTTTATTAATGTGCTTTCCTTCCATGCAACTGCTTAGTAGTTTCCAGGCCAAGAATCTCTTCCTATTGTACTCCACCTGCATGCCATTACTACGTATCAATTTTATGTATTAATTATAGTCTTCTCTAAAGCTTTTCATATAGAGTTGCAACTCACAAAACTATATCTAGCTATGGCCTTTTTTTGCTTTTTTTGTCCAAGGACAATTATACCCTGATTTCAATCCATAAACAACTACTAAGCAAGCCCACTTGGTGTGGAGAGTTTGGTAATCTGGGATTGCTACGCCAAGAAGCTACTTCCCTTTGTAACATTTTTTTTTTTTGGATCAGTGATCACTTTAAGTAAAGCAATAACTTTTCTTCTTCTATATAAACCAACTATATGGTTTTGGTTCTCCTTCATGCCAAGTAAACTTCAAATTATCTTTCTGAATCAAAATTTGCTTTGTACTGTCTACTCTGTATTCTCTCTGTTAAGTTTTTAGTTTGAGATTTCTTGTACTTGAAGATGAAGAACAAGGCTTCTGTTGTCTTGAAACAGATAATCTCCTTGTTGAGTTCATTAGGTAGCAAAGCGAAGAGCCGAACCAACGCTGCGAAAGCTCGCCTTATAATGTTCTCGCTGATGAAGAACAAGAAGGTACTAATGGATTCACTATCCCACAAGATTCACAATCTGCTTGGCAATCATCACCACAAGGACAACCACGATGATCATGGCGTGGAGGAAGATTTGAGTAAAGCTATTATTCTCTACAATGCCAAATCAAACGACAACGGCAACTTTCGATACTCGTCAGCTAATTCAAGCCATCTTGTGGAGAGGTACTACAATTATGATGATGAGGAGGAGGAGGAGGACAAATACCCTGATCTAAGGCACTCGCTCTTCGACGAATTCGATGAAGATGATCAAGATCTACAAGGAGGGTCTGTGATTGATATGGTGAGGAATTCGAAGGAGGAAGGAGAGGATTTCAAGTTGGAAGATGAGATAGATCGCGTTGCTGACTTGTTCATTACAAGGTTCCACAAGCATATGCGCTTGCAGAAGCTTGAGTCTTTCAAGAGGTACCAAGAAATGCTCCAGAGAGGCCTTTAGATGATCGAGTTATAAACAGACATTAGTATATGATAGACATGTAATCGTGGCTTATTTTTAGTTCCATGTTGCTTGTCAGCTTCTTAATTTGTTTTTGCAATAATATCCTAACGCCTACCTTGTTTTGTTGGTTACCGAATTCGTTGGTTACCAAACTAATAGTGACAATAATGAACTAAGAGATACAATAAAGTTTCTTCGGCTAGGCTTGTTGATCAGTTTGTTACTTAAAAGCTTCCTTTCCAGATCCAATATTCATTCATTTTTGGGCCTAACAGACAAACTAATGCACAAAATCTGAACTCAAGCGTAGTAATATCAATAATTATGCATGGTAATTAGCAGTTTTTGGCTCTTTTTTATAAAGAAAATTGCTATAAAACTAAAGCTTTTCTCCAGAACTGCTATCCACGAAAAAAGCCCAGTCTCTTCCCATGTTTTCTATCTCTCTCTTCTAAGAATGAACAAGTAAATCAAACAAAATACAAAAGCAAATAGGAGCAAAACTCTTGTTTATGTGACAATTGAGTTGTCATTCTTCAATCGGTAACTATTTTTGGAGAACAACTCATGTGTCTCATATTGGAGTCGCATGGTAAGTGCACTCTACCCCAATGTTGAGGTTGAAGGTTCAAATGCCCAGCTTTTATCGAAAAAAGGAATATTATGAGTTACGAATCTTTAATATTATTTAGCTATACAATAACCAATTCTGAAAAAGAAAAAGAAGGAAGAAAGAAAGCTATTAATGAAGTGGTGCTTTAAATAGTATGAAGCTCTTCCTGTTCAAGAATCTTTTAAAATCTACAACTTTGAGAACAAATTTTATTTATCATAAGCCTTCATCATAACTTCTATTTGTAAGCAAATAACTTCTATTTGTAAGCAGTGGTAGTAATAGTAGTACCAAAAAAAATAACTTCTATTTGTAAGCAGTGGTAGTAATAGTAGTACAAAAAAAAATAACTTCTATTTGTAAGCAAATAACCAGAGACTTTAAATACAGCGTTAAGGATCTCTTGAAAATAACAGACATCCAAACTGGCAAAGACCCCTTAAAATTTGGCTTTTGCACATGGGGCTTCTTGACTGTCTCAGTAATCCTGTCACTGTCATCAAGAAAACACTGTGTGCCACACCAACACCACCACCACCACCCCACTGGCCAGAGAGCCAAGGAGCACTCCTGTCCATTTCACTGTTCCATTATGTGCAAATATCAGTAGCATCAGACATTCACTCACTCCACTCCACTCCACTCCACCCTTTCTTTTTAAGAATATTGTTACTAGTAAGATTACAAACACTTTTTTAAACAAAGTTAAAAAAAAGTTAACTACATTACTCCTAATATTACTAACACCTCATCTTAAACAACATTTGAAAATGGGATTTTCATGTTAATCACAGAGAGAGGGAGAGAGAGAGAGAGAAAGAGAGAGAGGCGTTCCTTTTTCCTCTTTTACAGAGCACTGACTGTCAGCACCACCCAGAAGAGGCCACATCTCATGCTCTCTCTGCTCTTAACACTGAGATATGACCCTGCTGTGGAAATGCCTGGCTTGTGTACCAATTACAAACATGTTCTGTGCATTTTGTGTCCTTGTCTATGCATCCCAAAAATAAAAATAAAAAAACAGAATTGAGAGAGAAGGACAGCACAGCAGTTATTCTGATATTCCTTGATATTTGTCCTCCCAAATTAAAATTTGTGGAGTTCATGAGTTATCAGGTACCAAGAAAGTTCAACATTGCTCATTGTCGCATATTCTACAAACAAAGAAACAAAAGAAAAAACAGAATAATTTCTGGGGTTTTTATGCATTTTCATTCATTCAATAAAAACACAACAATAATACTATACGTATATATAGTTTAAGGTATTTGAATTATCTGGATGAATTACAGACCTCTAAAATAACCCAGAAACCAAATCCAGTGCAAGTGTTGCTTGGATTGATTCCTCCTTTGTGTGGGTGTATATACATATATATATATATATATGTTCTTTTCTTTCTTTTTACTGTAATGGTCACAAAAAAATTGAAAAATGAAAGCTGGAAATGACGTATTCAGATCCAAAAAAAAAAAACACAAAATGAATAAAAAGAAATAATCTGAAATTGTGATAAAAGCTCCAAACTTTACTTTTTTTCTCCTCCACTTTCATTAAAACGAAAAAACATACCATGCAAAATGTAAAAATAAAAAGAAAAGGAAAAAAGAAAAATAGCAAAAGGCCCTCTCTTTTTTTTTCTCATTAAAAAAAAAAACTATATTAGAAAAAAAAAATGAAAGAAAGAAGTAAAACTATGATACAGCGTGTTCTGAATCAGCGGATCCATAAAACTCGATCAGTTTCTGCAAAAGCACGACCTGGGTCCTCAAGAGGACGATGTAATCCGCCGTTTGCTGGAACAATTGGTCGGTTTTTACTATCTCTCCTTCGTGGCCAGGAATGAGCTTCTTCAGAGCTTCCAACTTGCCTGAGACCTTCGAGCTGCACGTGCCTCCGCCATTGTTGCAGCTTCTTCGAGCCACGCAGTCACGTGACCGAGTCTTTCTTCCTCTTCTTCTCGTTCTCCTCACATTGGTTTTCTGGTCCTTTGTCGTCGAGCTCATCGCTTTTTAACTCTTTTTTCCTTTTTTTTTTCTTTTCTTTAAAAAAGACTAAATAAAAAACCAGAGAATAATAAGAAGAAGGAAGAAGAGAACTCTGTTTCAGATTGTTATGGGAGGAAGACGATTCGGGGTATAAGTAACGGCGGGTTCGAGCTTTGCCACTGGTATTAGAAGTTATTACCGAAATGCCATTTGTGTCTTTTTCTTTTCTCGTTTTCTCCACCTTGCTCTTTCTTTCTTTTTTTTTTCTTTTTTTTTTTTTGACTTAAATTTTGCCGTGTTCTCTCTCTCTCATAAATATTATGCCATTTAGGAGATATCGACAATGTTTAATGGCGCGTGAGTAGTACTAATCAAAGTCCATAACAGGATAAATACATCTCACATGTGTAAAAGAAGATTAATGAAAATAACAACTCTGGCGTCCAACTCATCCTTCTAGTCTCATTACTTAGCTCGAGTTTTCTTCTCTGTCTATACCTCCCACTGATATTTTTCTAACAATGCTGAATACGTGTCAACTAATGGGACTAAAGAATGTAAAAAAAATTATAAAAATAAAATGTATTTAATATTTTTCGTTCTATCAATTATACCACTATAGAGGACATAGATAAGCTAAGCTAAATAACAGTTGTAAGCTCAGTTTTTTAAAAATATATATGTACATACGTAAACTCAGTTCAAATTGTTTGCCTTTTATTTCAAACTCTTTAAAATATTTTAACATGCTTGTTCGTTTTTGTTCGTGTATATGTATAATTTATTTTCGTATAATAAGGATTGTGTAACGTGTGTTGTATTATATTATGGATAATACTTAGACTAAATTTTTAATACTAACACATATAGTACGTGATTTATCACCACTTAATTAATGATAATGTTTAATCTACTTGCGGTAAGTTTTAATATACTAATTAATTGGTGATAATTTGTATATCATATATATTTATAAAAAAAATTAATACAAAATTAAGATGTGTAGTGTTATTTATTGTATTATAATCATTTACGTAGCCCACGATAAAACACACGTGTGACTTGCGAGAATGAATAACTGTAATTACTCAAACGTGTCAAGACGAAAATACATATCTTAATCTTATACTTCATTTAAATAGATTTTTCTTTTTTATTCGTGCCCTTTAGTAATTTTCCCTCTAATTAAAATATTTTACATATTGTTTTATTTAAAGTAATTATATCTATTTTTTATATATATCAAACATCACTAAAAATAAAAATTTACATTTAATTGTATTACATAAGTATGTATAGATTCATTAAGAAATCCCTTTTGCTGTCTGTGCGAACTATTTCGCTTGATTAGTATAAGCAATGTCCTATAAGATTATACTATAAATCGTACAAAATTAATGCACACCTAACATGCTTTGGAGTTGGAGGTGTGGAAGAGAAATGGCTTAGATATTAATTTGATTTTATATACTTTTGGCTAAAGTGATATTATTCAATAGTCTCTTCGTCGTCTTGATATTGTATGCCGGGCCTTGGTTTTGGGGTCCAAGTGCTGCAACGGTGCAGATATTTTCGTGAAATGAGGTTATTATTGTAATTTCAGATGAAGGTGGACACCTATTTCGTATCTGACTTAAAAAGAGAGAGAGCGGGAACAGGGCTCAACTTTGCGAGCCTGGAAGCCTGTCCATCTGGAACGGCACATGTATATCCGGGACCGTCAATTATTTCATATTCGCAAAATACCCTCGTTTCTGGTTACAATTATATTTAAAAAATGGTTATTTATTTATTTATTTTATTGAGAATTATCATATAATGCCTTTTATAACTTCCATTTAAGCTTGAAATTCCCTAGTGATCTTCTCCTTGCTCTTAACTTACCAAAGTAAAATAGAAGTGTTAAGTCACCATTGTTAACAATTCTTGGTACTTTTTTCCATATAAAACCCAAATCGAACCAAATTGATATTATATCCAATAATTTAGTCCTAACTAGCATAAATCTTATCCAGAACACAATCGCGTAATCCTAAAAGAACAACGTGGATAAACAAATTAAAAAAAAAAAACCATATAATCCAAATAAACGTATATTAATATATGTAAAAGTTTTAAGAATCATGATCACCACATATATGGCAAGACAAAGCCAATTCTTAATGCAAACAAATTTTGGTTGCAAGTTTTAGAGAGGTAGACTCGTGAGTCATATAGTGGAAGGGGCAAATTGGTCACAAAATAGTGACACATTGGAGTTGGGGGCAGAGGGTTATACGTGGGATTGGGTTCCCTAAGAGGGGGTCCATGTGAAGGTGATATGGGCCAGTAAAGCCCCATTACAGAGGAGAAGAAGAAGAGAGAGACAGAGAAGTAGAGAGAGAAAGCACATGGGAAGCACATGCAAATGAAGGAGTTTTGGAGTGTAGCGTTTTGAGAGGAGCGAGGAGAAAAAAGGGCATGTGACAAATGAGAGACAGTCAGGCAGCATGAAATGTACAGCATGTTCTGCACATTCCCTGCAATGCAAACTGATCATTCGGCTACAACTTTTTTTTTCCCCCCTTTAAAACTCATAAACAAATTCACTTTATTATTTTTTATTGGCAAAAAAAATAATGAGATTTTGTTTGGTTAAATAATTAATTGGATTTTTTAGTTGATTTTATACACGTGTGAGTGTGAGACTTGGTTTTGAAGCTATATTTTTCAATCCGGCATGTGTGACATGTGTAACAAAGTCCACATGACTTTCTTTGGAATATAATATATTATAGTATATCATTCAAATTGGGAGGACCAGCCAAAACTTGACTGCTCTTTTTGTGAAAATGTCGAATACATTTAGCGATTTTGTAGGAAAGTGGTCCTCTTTTTTTTTTTTTTTTTTTTTTAATGTTTTAACCTTTGATGATACTTTAGTTTTGTTTGTTATTGTTTACCAAGTTTATCTCCAATCTAGCGAAGAACATTAGAGTCTTATAATTGTGAAAGGAGAAAAGATTTGGCTGGAACTGATCGAGTATCATAATTGATCGGTTGGTGATATTTGGTAAAGCTAAAATCTCATAGCAATGTTGGAGTTAAAAAAAAAAAAAAACAACAATAGTTTACCAATGCTTTTTGCTCTATCTCCTTTTACATTGTCCTCCTTACAATACTCATTTCAAATAATTTTCAATCTACTTTTTTAAACAACATTTGAAATAATGTAATTATGGGAAGACAAGCTAAATGACATTATGTCTTCTACAAAATATGGTGTTTTGTTTATCTTCTTTCCATCTTATATAAAAACTAAACTCACTCATTTCTCAGCTTTTTTGTCCTTATTGTGTAACTTTCTCTACGTATAAACTTTTTTTTTATTTGAAAGTTTCTCTACCTATAAACTTAGTTAACACTTGTACAAAATAAAAAATAAATAAAAAAACCTACTTAGTTCACATTCTCTATCCGAGTCAAACAAACAAACAAAATAGTGTGTGATCGACAAGATGATGAAAGCCACTCTTACAAACTCGCACATAGATGTGATGTAACAACATTTATTTTTTGACAGAAGTATTATTATTTTACAAATTACTATTTCTTTCACTCTCTCACTCTCACATTCTTTGGGGCTTCGGCTCTTGCAAAGTCATGTGAAGGTTTACGCTTTATTCCTTGGGTTTTTCGGTCGGCAGAGGGTGCCATTACCAACATGGGCCACTCTCACTCGCTCTGTTTTTTTTGGTTTTAAGCCCTCATCTCTCTCCCTTGACCCACTTGTTTTGTTTGACATGGACAACTTCGGCCTCTCATTTCGCCCCTTTTCTTCGCTTACCTCTATCTTTTTTTTGAGGATTATTTATATAACCTTATACATGATTTTTTTTGGAACTTGGACTTTTGATTTAGGTTTTATTGTTAATTTTCAGGGTAAGATATATTTTTGTTTCAAAACATCATAATTTTGAACCTCAGGTTCAAATTGTCACGAGCTTAACCAACTACCTAGTTAGAAACAATCTTTTGGGAGATTTTTTTGTTAAGATTTATGCTTAAAAAAGCACGTATATTTTGGATATCTATTGAATTAATAAAATAAAAAAATTTTATTTAAATTTGTACATATTTAATATGTATTTAAATATCAGAAAATCTCTAAATGTATTTATGTGACCATGAATTTAGTATATAAGTATTATATATAAGGATTAAATTTATGGATAATAAACTAAACATAATCCGTAATAATAAATTAAAATTTAGGATCTTTAATCAAATATTATTAGTACAGTCCATTAATATTGAGAATATAATAATCTTATCTAAATTATTGATGTGTTAACATCACAATAGAAGTGCTTTATATAATTCAATTAAATAGGATTAAACCAGACATTATTTGAATTTCATATAATTTCCGTTAACTGTTGAAAATTCAAATAATGTCACTAAATGATCATATATAAATCAATCTTAACCTTGAGTAATTATAGACTCATATTTATAATATTATGTTCTTGAACATACTTGTTAAAAGTTCGTTTCCTAAACAAATCGAAATACTTGTATCTTAAGAGCATGATGAGATTAGTAGCTAGAAATGTAGTTTATAGATATGGAATCCATTCTTTCTATTAGGATGCTAGAAAGATAATTCGCTTGTGTATTAATTCAAGATTTGAACAGTTTGAGTACTAAATTTATAATAGAATTATAAATTAATTATTTAATAGAAAATCAATGGTACAAAAGATAAAGATGTAATTGGAAAAGTAAACAGAACATCACCTAACTCTAATTATGAATTGTTTACGAAGGATTGAACTATATGTAATGATTAAATCAATGGTTCATTATTTTTTGAGTAAATTAATTATGTAACTTCAAAAGTGCAATTCCAGATTTTTAGTGGAGTAACACTAGAATTAATAAATTAGACAAATAAATTAAAGAGTTTAATTAATTGTTATAATTTATTAGAGCTTGAATTACAAGTCCATAGGTCCCTAATTCCATCTCTTACAAACATTCTACTGAATATTATATTATTTTTGTTGCTGCACTTTATCTAGATAAATTGTTTGTCTACAATAATTAATAATAATTATTAATTAATTAATTAATTTTGAATTAGTTAATTTAAATTTATAGAGAGATAAGTTTCCTAATTTGTTTAAATTTTGAATTTAAGAATATCTAATTATCAAATAATTAGATAAACAAAAACTAAGAAACTGACTAATTTTTTTTATTTAGATATATATATATATTAATTAATTAGATTAATTAATTTAAATATATATCTATATATATAAAACTTTACGTTTAAAGAAAACAAAAAAAAAAGACTTACGTCTTATAAAAAAAGGTAGTTCTATATATATTAATTAATATGAGTAATTAATTTATTTATTAAATAGTTTAATGTATATATATATATATATATATATAAAGAAAACTCTAGCAGATACGAGACATACTAGGTATTATTTTCTATAGAACCTCCATAACTTATAGGAAAAAAAAAAGAGATTTTTCCTACTCTCTAGAGAATAAACTTTTGCAATCTTATGTATTGAGAATATTGTAAGTGACTAAAGTGTGAGTTTAAGAAATTATACGCAACACCTACACACTCATCTAGTTGTACTTATAGCTTGGATTAGAATATCGTAGTTTAGAAGATAAAAAAGCTAGAATCTACTCATAAATTACAAGAGATATTAGATTTATTCCCTTTGTATGTTTCTATTTGCTATGAATTAATACTACACACTCATATAGTCAATTGTTTTGAATTTTTTTTTAAATATTCCTAGGCCAATCTTCAGTTGCAAAAATTGTTTTAAAAACCAACAATTAATAGCAGAGATAGGTTATATGAGTATATAGTATTAATTATTTTTATGCATAAGTAGGTATTGTATTATTTTCTATATGTATTTGATGATGAATGGATGAGTTATCATATGATGGATGTATGGTTAGTATTTGGTCATCAATTATATGGTTCCTTACGTTTTAATTTTTTACAATTTATTTTGATTAAATCAAAATATATAAACATTAATTTTCGGTATAAACTTTGTTGTATTTTTTTTTTCTTTTTTTGGTAATATATAAAGAAGATGATGAAGATATTTCTGCTTGAAACTAATCTAATACCCTAAAAAACTCATACAAAAAAAATTAAATATAATATATATTAATATATCATTTTATTAAATAGTATAATAAAAAATATATATATAATTAACATATATATAATATATGTATATTACATTTTAAGTAAACAAAAAAAAGGTTACGATCTTGGTATATATAAAAAAATGTTTTTTTATATAATATTTATAAATATATGCGATATATATAACTTAATATATATTATATATAGTTTACGTTTAAAAAAAGGGCCCAAACTCGGCCAATGATTATTTATATAATCATATAGGTTAGGTTAGTTTTGTAAAGTATTTACAAAAATATCACTTTTTATAAATTTAATTTGTAAAAATACCAAAAGAAGAAAAGAAGTCCAAGAAGACCAGCAGATAACTTTCAAGCATACATGCTTTTGACTCTTTCTAATTTTATTGTTTTATTGGATTGTAATTTCTTAAGGGACCTGGCCAAATACCATTGTTATTTTATTTTATTATTATATTATTTGTAATATGTACAACATGACCATGCATTATAACATGTCATTCATTATACCCAATCATAGTCATTAATGAATATTATGTATACATGTTATATTCATGCTAAAGTAGTTTAGTTAGAATATGACTAATTTAATGAGATTAAATGATTAAATATGAATAAAAATTGAATTATGTGATTTAAGTTTAATAGTTAAATTTTGGTATTATCACACTTATTTAATTTAGGCTATCCTTATTAATTAGAATAATTAAATTAGCCAAATTATTCCTATAATAATAAATTTAGATTTTTAGAAAATCTAGTAATTTATTTAGGATCAATAAGATTGGACTAACTATTTAACCTAGAAAATTATATTAGATATAATAACTAAGTTAAATAAAACATTAGATATTTATTAGTAAAAACAAAAAATATTTTAAAATAATAAGTGGGAGAAAGGAATATGACAATATATCCTATGATCTCTATTATTAATTAAGTACAGTGAGATTTAATTAGTGCCTAGTGACGCTTAGATTTCGTCCTCTCTACGGAGGATGTCCATTTAAATTAATAGCAAGATTTAATTTTCAAGAGATAAGATTTTAGAATATATTTTAAAATTGACCTACCCTACGACAGTAATTTTGAGTTAAGTTGATAAAATCTGAAATAATGAATCACACTAATGAGAATACAATTAAATTATTAATAGTATCTTGACTATAAATGAAAGTTAATAAATAAAAGAAAATATGAGATATTTTGATGTTTTATTTATTAATTGAAATGTTTTAATTCAATCAATAGTTATGTAACCTATCTTACGACAACACCCAATTAGAGAAAATTGAATTACCATAGAATTAGTAAATAAGTTTATGTGTTTACTTACTTACATTATACATCACTTTACTATTCCAAATTCCTTGTGATATTTATTTTTAAATATGTTGAATGTTATTTTATTTATTTAATTTCAGCAAACATATCAATTTCAAATTACATTATCGCTTTCCTCGTAAATAAAAAATTAACTGAAAATAATTTTATCAAGTAGAAAAGTAATATGAATATCGTACTTGTTAGTGAATACTACAAGTTTGTACTTACGGAGGATTGTCCTCCATAATCTGCTGCTAATGCTACTCGTGCGACACGAGAAAGATATGAAAAATGGACTCATGCCAATAATAAAACTCGCTACTCCATGTTAGCAGGTATGACCGACATAATTAGAGCTAAGCATAAACAGATTGAAACTACTTATGAGATAATGGAGTCTTTCCGAGTTATGTTTAGGCAACAATCGCCATTAAAAAGACTATCAATGTGAAGATGAAGAGAGGAACTCTACTGGGAGATCATATTTTGAACATGATCAATTACTTTAAAGAGGCTGAAGTTCACGGGACTATGATCGATGACTGTACCCAAGTGAGTATGATTTTAGAAGCACTCTCACCTAATTTAGTTTAATAGCAACTATGTTATGAACAAGTTGAATTATACAATGACTCAACTGCTTAATGAACTGAGAACGTTCGAATCGATATCGAAAGATAAAGGTAAAGATGGTTTAGCAACTATTGCTAAAATAAATATTGCAGAAGAAAATCTCTCTACCTCTAACAAAAATAAGAAGAGGAAGAGCAAATGTATCTTTAGGTCTAAGCCTAAAAAAACAAGAAAGGCAACTCAAGCACCAAGAAAAATAACTTTAAGAATAAAAAGTCTAAGGGAAAGTATTTTCTCTACAGAGTTGAAGGGCATTGGAAAAAAAATTATAACAAGTATCTTTCCGAATTGAAAGAGAAGAAAAAAGGTAAATATGATTTACTTATTTTAGAAACATATTTAGTGGAAGAAGATTTATTTGATATATTTCTTTGGATAATTAATTTGGGAGCTACTAATCATATTTATTCTTCTTTTCAGACACTTATTTCTTCAAGGGAGCTTCCCGATGAGGAATTCACGATGAGAGTAAGCAATAGAGCCAAAGTTTCAATAAAAACACTGGGAGACGTTCATCTTCATTTTAAGAATAGATTTTTTTTATTGAACAATGTTTATTTTATTACCAGTTTTTGTAGAAATTTGATTTCTATTTTAAGACTATTTGAACAAATATTCGGTATTTTTTTCTTACTAATGAGATTATTATTTCCAAAAATGGTTTAAATATTTGTTCTATGAAAGTGAAAAATGGACTTTACATGTTAAGGCCAGACGAATAATCGCTGCTTAATACCGAAATGTTTAAAGTAGAACATCTCAAAATTAAAAGGCGAAAAGTTTCTCATGATGATGATATATATCTTTGGCACCTTAAGTTAAGGCATATCAATCTAGATAGGATAAAAAGACTTGTAACGAATGATTCTTTCAGATAACTAAAAGTTGGCACTCTACCAGTTTATGAATCTTGTCTAGAAGAAAAAATGATTAAAAGAACTTTCTCATTAAAGGATGAAAGGGCCAAAAAACCCCTTAAGCTTATACATAACGATATATATGATCCATTGAATGTATAAGTAAGAGACAGTTACGAATATTTTGTCACATTTATTGACAATTATTCACGATATAGATACATATACCTAATGCAAACAAATTCTGAAACCTTTGAAAAGTCCAAAAAATTCACAACAGAAGCTAAAAAGCAATTAGGTAAGTCAATAAAAACTCTTCGATCAGATCGAAGAGGTTAATACCTTGATAATGAATTCAAGGATCACTTGTTGGAAAATGGCATCCTATCCTAACTCATAGCATCTGGAATATCACAATAGAATAGAGTTGCAGAAAGGAGAAACCAAATATTGCTTAATATGGTTAAATCAATGATGAGCTACTTTTTCCTACTTCTCTCGTTCTGGGAATATACACTATAAACTACTATTTACATTTGAATATAGTACCTTCTAAGTCTATCTAAAAGACATCTTTAGAGTTGTGGAATGTGCACAAACCTAGTTTACATCACATTTGTATATGGGTGTATATAGCACATGTATTAAAAAAAAAGACTGAGAAGCTAGAACCACACACAAAAGTTTGTTTATTTGTAAGTTATCCAAAAGGTACAAGAGGAGGTATTTTTTTATAGTCTGCAAGAGAAAAATGTATTTGTATCGACAAATGGGACTTTTCTTTAAAATGACTATATGATAGATTTCAAATATCGAAGTAAAATTGTACTAGAGGAATTACTTTCTGATCAGATCAGATCATAACCAACAACAGTTATTGAATGATAAAATTATGAGACTATTATTCTAGATCAGAATAACTTGGAAACTTAACATAGTGGAGGGTTATTAGACCACCTACTTGCTACAAAGAAGTTAGAGAAGTACATGTTGCTATTTTCGATAATAGTCAAAATGACCCATTAATATACAAGCATGTAATGGAAGATTCAGATAAGAAAAAATTGCAAGAGACTATGAACCAAGAAATGAAATCCATATTTTCTAATTTTATCTAGAAACTTGTAGATCTACCTGAAGATGTTAGGCAAGTTAGATATAAATAGATTTATAAAAGAAAAAGAGGTGCAGATGAAAAAGTTAAAACGTTCAAAACTAGGGTAATGACAAAAAGCTATACCCAAAAAGAATGACTTGGTTATGAAGAGACTTTCTCGTCAGTAGCTATGCGTAAATCCATACGTATTTTTTTTATCTATTGTTGCATGTTTAGATTATGAAATATAGCAAATAGATGTCAAGATAGTTTTTTTGAATGACTATCTTGAAGAAAGTATCTGTATGGTGTAACTAGAAGATTTTGTAGCTAAAGGCCAAGTGTAGAAAGTCTGCAAACTACTTAGGTCTATTTATGGACTTAAGCAAGCTTCAAGATCATAGATTCTAATATTTGATGAGACGATCAAGTCTTATATTTTCGATCAAAATATTGATGAATTTTGTGTATACAAGTATATCAAAGATAAGAAAGTAGTTTTCTTAGTTCTTTATATCGATGATATTTTGCTCATTGGAAATGACATGGAAGCATTATCTAATGTAAAGAAGTGTCTAGCTGAGCAATTCCAAATAAAAGATTTGGGAGAAACAAGTTATGTGCTTGGGATCCAGATTATTCAATATCACAAAAATAGACTTTTGACATTGTCTCAAATATCTTATATTAATAAAATGCTTATTCATTTTTTAATCCAAAACTCCAAGAAAGGATAGTTACCTTCTCAACATGGAATTATTCTTTACAAGGAATAATGTCCTAAGATACCTTAAGAGGAAGATGATATGAGACGAGTACCTTATGTATTTGTAGTTGGCAACCTTATATACGCCATGTTGTATACTAGGCATGACATATGCTACGTAGTATGGATAGTCAGTCATTTTCAATCAAATTTAGAATTAGATCACTGGGTAGTAGTAAAGCATATTCTCAAGTATCACAGGAGAGCGATATATTGTATGCTAGTTTATTCAAGTCAGGACTTGATTCATGCTGGTTATATTTTGATTTTCAATCAGACAAAGATACTCTAAAGTCGATATCTAGGTTAATGTTCACTCTTGATGGTAGAGTCGTTGTCTGTAGAAGTGTTAAACAATCTAATACTGTGGATTCTACTATAGAAGCAGAGTACATAACTGCTTATGAAGCAACTAAAGAAGTAGTTTGGCTCAGAAAGTTCTTTACTGATTTGGAAATTGTTCCAAATATGGATAAACCATTGACTTTATACTAGGATAACAGTAGAGTGGTGACGAATTCAAAAGAACTAAGAAGTCATAAGAGAGAAAAACATATAAAGAAGAAGTATCATTTGATTAGAAAGATAGTACATCAAAGAGACGTGATAGTTATGAAGATAGTATCCAAAAAAAATATTGTTGATCATTTTACAGAAACGCTTCCAGCAAAGACTTTTGAGAGTCACTTGAAAGGTTTAGAATTGAGAGACATGTCTCACCTGCTTTAGGGTAGGTGGAAGATTATTAGGGTTTATACCCTAAAAACATATATATTTTGGATATTTGCTGAATTAATAAAATGATATTTTTTTCATTCGAATTTATGCATAATTAGTATATCTTTAAATATCAGAAAATCTCTAGTTCATTTATGTGACAAAAAATTTAGTATATAAGTGTTATATACATGAGGATTAAATTTATGGATAATAAACTAAACATAGTCCGTAATAATTAATTAATATTTGGGATTTTAATTAAATATTATTAGTACGGTCTATTAATATTGAGAATGTAATAGTCTTATCCAGATTGTTGATGTGTTGACATTACAATGTAGGTACTTTATATAATCCGATTATATAGGACTAGACTAGACATAATTTGAATAGTACATAAATTTTGTTATCTGTTGAGAGTTCAAATAATGTCACTAGATGATCATATGTAAATCAATCTTAATCTTGAGTAGTTATAGACTTCTATTTATAACATTATATTTTTTAACATACTTGTTAAAAGTTCATTTTTTAAACACACCAAAATACTTGTATCTTGGGAACATAATGAGATCAGTAACTGAAAATGTAGCTTACAGATATGGAATCCATTCATTCCATTAAAAAACTAGAAAAATGGTTCTCTTGTATATTGATTCAGGTCTTGAACAATTTGAGTACTTAATTTATAATAAATTTATAAATTAATTGTTCATTGAAGAATTAATGGTACACAAAAATAAAGATGTAATTAGAGAGGTAAATGAAATATGACCTATCTCCAATTATAAATTGTATATGGAAGATTGAACTATATATAATAATTAAATCGATAGATTATTCATTGTTTTATGAGTAAATTAATTTTGTAACTTCAAAAGTGCAATTCTAGATTTTTAGTGGAGTAATACTAGAATTAATAAATTAGAAAAATTAATTGAAGAGTTTAATTAATTGTCATAATTTATTAGAACTTGAATTAAACGTTCATAGGTCCCCAATTCCATATGTTACAAATATTGTACTGGATATTACATTATTTCTGTTACTGTACAATTTGTCTAGATAAATTATTTGCCTATAATGATTAATAATTATTATTAATTAATTAATTTAAATTTATAGAGAGATAAATTTCCTAATTTGTTTAAATTTTAAATTTAAAAATACCTAATTATCAAATAATTAGATAAACAAAAATTGGGAAACTGACTAATTTTTTTTATTTATTATATATATATATTAATTAGATTAATTAATTTATATATATAATTTTATGTTTAAAGAAAAAAAAAGACTTATGTCGTATAAAAAAAAGTAGTTATATATATATACATATTAATTAATATGCTTAATTTATTCATTTATTAAATATTTAATGAATATGTATATATATATTTATATATAAAAGAAATTCTGGAAGACACATATTATTTTCTACAGAGTCTCCATATTTTAGAGAGAAAAATAAAAGAGCATTTCTATTCTTTGTAGAACAAACTCTTGCAATCTCATGTAATACGAATATTGTAAGTGCCTAAAGTGTGAGTTTAAGAAATTATACGCAATACCTATACGTTCATCCAATTATATTTGAAACTTGGATTGGAAGTGTAAAAACCTGAATATTTGGAAGGTAGAATTGGAATTTTACCAATTTTCTAAATATAATAATGGAGGAATTAATTTGTAAAAATTTTGTGCAGAAGGACTAAGTAGCAATTTTATGGGGACTAATTTGAAAGGGGTTTGAAACATTGGGGATTGTTGTGCAATTTTTAAAAATTGTACAGCTCCATAAGACAAGGCCACGTGACCCTGTCTTTTTCTCACCCTCTCTCTCTCTCTCTCTCTCTCTCTCTCTCTCTCTCTCTCTCTCTTTCTCTCTCTCTTCCGTTGACTCTCTCTCCCTCACTCTCAGTTTCTCTCGGCCAAAGAACAAGAGCCGCTGCAGAAGCTACCTCGGGCCATCGTTCGCCCCTCCAGCTCACCGGCGTCGACTCGCCATGTCACCAGGGAGCTCCACTGACTGTCGTTAGCAGCCGCCGGTCGCTGTTTCGCCGAATTCCATTGGAGCCGTTTAAAGCTTTTCATCACTGGCATTATTTCGAGCCATTTTAGCTCGCGTTCTTGGGCTTGTTGGATTCGTCTCATCGGGAGAAAGCTCAAGGTATATATATCTTAACATACTACCCGAATCGAAAGTTGCCATTTTTAGATATTTTGAGCTTAAGTTGACTTTTTAATCCGGCCGTTGGATCGTGATTTTGTTGTCATTTTTGAATTGTACTCGAAAAATGGGAAAGTTTGATATATATATATATATATTGCTTATGTTTGGTGATCAGCACAAAAATCGAAATCGACGGCTAAGATTTGTCTCGATTTGCATACTACCGGTCCGGTGTGGATATAGATTCGAATTGGATAAGTTATATGTCTAACCTAGCTATTTTGAGTACTAGAAATTCAGTGAAGAGATTCGTTTGTGGATTTGAAGCTCCATTAAAAAGTTGGTTTTTCGCAAGAGGATGATCGAAGGCTTGGAATTAGTTCTCGACCCTTCGGACGATCGTCAATGATACCTTGAGGATTCAATAGTGTTGTATTCACTATTCTTGTGAAGTAGGGATTTAGTTACCTTCATTTTATACTATTTTCGAATAAAACTTATTTTTTGCAACATATGAGAGCAATGTGATTTTTGAATTTCTTGAATATATGTGATGGACTATGATGAAATGATATACATATATACTATATTACTCTGGGAATTTTCTGAGTGTAAGTTATTTTGGGTATATCAAAATAAGGCTGTTGTGCTGTCCGTTTTTCTATAAAAAACCTAATATACTTATTTTCCTGAAAAACTAGAGCACGATTATTTTCATATTTCAATTCTGTATTGCACGTGTCATAGGATCATACATGAGCACCGTATTAGTATCGTGGGTTTATAGTATGGCGTTACATGCCCCACCGTCAGTGTAGAGTCTGTAAACCTGCGCGGAGTTGTATTACTTCTGATCACCTTTCCATTTAGTAGATATAGGCAATTCGGTTGCCCCTCCAGATTTGGTAGGCAACACATGGCTAACTCTTCCGGGTATGAGCTTAGGTATCAAGCAAGCTGTTAGGTATACTTAATACCATCATCCTAAGTTTCCACAGATGAGAGGATGTGAGCTCATAGGTATGGGTTAATTTGTGTCATGTGCATATAGATTAATGTTTTGATCATACTGCTTTATGTACATATATATATATATATATACACGTGGATTTCCGGTTTGAAGTATATATATATATATATATGTATTAGATTTAAACTAACCATGCAAGAACTTTCTATCATTAAAATGTTTTCGATCGAGGTACTATTTTTCCTACTGGGTATTTTATACTCACTCCCTTCCTCCCTTCCTCAGGTGGTGTCTAGTACGATTTTGGAGATCAAAAGAAGTAAGAGGCCATAGGGATTATAGTTCGTTATCTTGCTAATGCTTGAAGCATGTTATTGTGGTGTTTGGACTGTTTGGATTTTGTTTTAGCATTGAACCAAGATTACTACATTCTATTTTTTTCTATGAACTCATGTATGCCATTCTGGTATCTGTTCTGACGTGGATGATGATGATGCTTAAACTTATATTTGATTTACGTTCTTTTCGGTATTTATTCGATCTATGTTTAATGATGTATACGAACTGTAGGAGAAGTTCACGGGATGGAATTCCAAATATTTTATCTAAAATTGACTATTTTATAAAACTAAAATTTTTTAGACGTTTTTCAAATAAATCAAGGAATTTCTCATCCTTGCGAAACTCTTCTTCTGCTACTAGTGAGGGTTTTGGATTGTGACAGGAAGATTGAGGTATAGAAAATAAAAAAACTAAGATCCGCTGATAGGTTATAAGAGGTATTAGATCTATTCTCTTTGTATGTTTTTACTTGTTATGAAATAATATTATGCACTTATATAGTCAATTATTTTGAGAAAAATTTTGAATATCTTTGGGCTAATTTTCCGTTGCAAAAATCATTTTAAAAATTAATATTTCTTATATATGTTTCATGTACCAATGTTGATATTTTCTTAAACGTGAAAATTTTGTGATTACACGGCATAAAAACTTATTGACTCTAGTACAACCAAATGTCGATCAATGTAATCATCATGCTAATTGGTAAATTATTAATTGATAAAAAGATGCAGCCATTAACTACAAAGTCAAAGATCAGCCATTTTGATCCTTGCATTGCATTGGACTATGTCCAATTCAAAATGAGTGTGTTAATATAAATTTTAGCATGTTATATGTGATGAAGAAAAAATCAATTCTAACATAAAGCAGCAACAGAGTATTTAGTAAATTATAATTTTAAAAGTACTATAAGTTAAAAAAAACATTATTATAGTATTTAGTAAATTATATAGTAAATTGTTGTGCAAATATAAAATAATCAAAATAAATATCTAGTAATTAATTGAACTTATTAACCAAAAAAAATAAATTTACATGTATCAATTTTTTTTTTTTTAAATCTTATATAAGTTCAAAAAAAGAATGACCAAAAAATAAACAATACTAGTATTTTTAGCAATATAAAGCCAAATATTTAATAATTCTATTCCTCCATTTCAAATATATTTAAGTCAAAATAAGTGCTAATAACAATAATCAATGTAATGGATAATCAAAATCCTGATCAAGTAGATATATATTAAAAGAAAACATTATTAGAAACAATACAAAAACCTTATTTTTTTCTGCACTCTAAAGGTATACTCAATAATTTACATTGTTCCAATCTCTTTTCGTGCAACTAACTTATAGTTCAATTGCACTTTGAGATACACTCTTATCTTGCACCCTTCCTATTTATCAACAAAACTGAAAGAGAATATTTATTAAAGAACTGCAGTCCCGTACAACATTGTGCTCTTCCTTGATGATTCATTTAGGAACATCCACACAGTACAATGGATTTTTGTTTTTTTGTTTTTTTTCCCTTATCTCAAGAAAATAATTTATTTGCCTTTAAATTGAAATCGCAGGGTTGAGTATGCATTTATTCCTGATCAAAAGATCATGTACATTGGGAATGCTTCACACATGTGACAGAAAATCTTGAAAATAAAGGTTTTGCAATTGTTGCTCAATGATTGTCTAAATATATACTAATAAATAACTTTAAGGGGGAAAAATAGTATATACTAGTAAAGTGCTACAGGCATTACGAGTTTAGCAACTCAATTAATTAGCAAGGGATAGAAAAATAAAATGGTATGATTAGTGCATATAATACGATAAATACTAAACAATTGGTCGCACTTCATGAAGACATCTTGTGTCTAACACATTAATAAAAATAATGCCCGTTAATCTTGCCTTCCCATTGCTGCAATACCATAAACAACAACACAAAATTCTACGGTTCTTTGTAAAACAAGAATAGAATAATAAATCTTGTTTCACAAAGATAATTAAACAATCATCATTTAAAAAAAGAAAAAAAAAAAAAAAAATCGACGCACGGTTATTGTTTGTTTAAATGAATAAGTGATATTATAGGAAGGTCCAAGCGAACACTGATCGAATATACAAATCTAGCAATCAAGCATAACAAAATTACCTAAATGTGAAAGCAAAACGCAGAATTCATCACTCCGGCTAAATAGACTATCCATATTATTACACGAGGCAATCGATACAGCCGACTAATTATAATAGAAAATCGTCAATGTAACCAACCATATATACTGCACTACTTGAGCTTCTAGTTCAACAGAACAAAATCATATAACCTTAACTAAACCAGTCATATGGAACATCAGGGGCAGACAAGGAACATGCTAGTTTACCATTCATCCGTAAAGTACCACAAAGTTCTAAATAACCAATAACTCAATCTATTTACCAATCATCCAGAAAATATCACCAAGGCCCTCAAACTTTGATTCAAATGAACATCAAGTCAAAAACCAAGTACTAATGATGAAGAAAAATATGTTCTCCACAGTGCAAAAAAAGTTTTTATGGAACTGTAGAATATAGAGCTTGGAAACTGAATGACAGTAAAAAAAATATCTTTAAATCGAAATAATAATAACGTGAAAAATAACCGAGCCAAAGATAAGAAACTGGAATATATTTCATATTCAAAATTGTAGAATGAGAACCACGTAACCCTGTGTCCAATAAAGAGGAAAGGCAGCTAATAAAGAGACACTACCAGGCAAGTGCTCAAAATAATTGGGATAGAGCTACAACTTAATCACTCTAATTACTCTCTACAATTATCATTTCTGTCTCTCTTCTGACAATATTCAACTATTAAAAAAATTCTTAAAATTGACATAAACGGAAAAATAAATAAAAAAATAAAAAGAAAAAAAGAAAAACTGAAGACAAGAATCATGTTTATAAAATTGAAGAATTCGTTTTAATAACCTCTGTAAATTGAAAAAACAGTAATTAGATTTTAACCTCCACCAACCCACCAAATGAAGTGATTTGGAACTCAAAGGGTAGAAATACCCATCAAATTTAATACATCTAAACATCGAATGGATCATATCAACAAAAACAAAGGATACAAATTGAGTTAGATCTAGCAGAAGAAATTTAAATATTTATCGAATACCCAGAAAATTTAACCCATAATTAAAGAAAGAAGAGTAAAAAGGAAAAATCCTACCATGTATTAGCCATAAAGAGATTTGTAATACCGCTTGAACCATCGAGATTTATATGATGAAAAATATTGGAGCAAAGAGGAAAAGAAAGAAAAAGATGTTATATAGAGAGAGAGGAGATCAAATCACATAGTTTGTTCACTAAATTTGGGTTGAGAAAAAGAAATAGTTCAATTGTGGACTTGAGAGAAGGAGAGCGTGCGCTATATAGAGTGTAGAGAGAAGAAAGAAGAAAGAAATGAGTCGTCGTATCTGTGGAGGGGTAAACAATTGGTATTTCTCCAATTAAATGAGAACATTTTTGCCATTTTAATTTATTGCAGTGTGGATTCCCGCCTAATCTACCATCCAAAGTCTGTATGGGTTGGATTCCGATATCTGCTGTGGCTTTTGATAAAATTATTAGACAAAATCTATTTTTTGCTTGTTTACCAAACGCATTTTGGATTAAAAATTTTCAAAAAAGTGTTTTTAGCTTCTTAACAAGCTTTACCGAACGAGGCTAAATATTTAATATAGCGCAAATCTTTTTAGGCTGTGCGCGGGTGCATACTAAAATATATATATATTTTGTATTATTTAAGCATTATTGTGTTTATAAAATATTTTTGATTGGTATTAATTGTTTTTTCCTACTTACCATTTACTATCCCACCCTATTCACCCAAGCGCATCTAAATTTCAGAGTATGTTATTATTAAGAGAATGCTAGTAGTATTATCTTTCACACGCATGTTTTAATTTAATATTTGACACGTGAATTTTATTGTAATTTTTAATACTATAAAAATATTAGATATTTTTAAGAGAATACTCTTAATGTTGGCAAAAAAAAGTGCACACGTTAGGGTTTATCCTATTTAGTATATGATTGGAGTTTTATTTTTTCTAGGTTGTGTAACACTTCTAGTAGGCTGGTTAAAATAAATTAAAAAAAAAAGTAGTACGTATCTAGGAGGAAAAAAGAAGGAAGTTATATATGTAAAAGAAAAGAAGAAGTGGTATGTACATCTCTATATGCCCATTGAAAATGGCATATACCAACTTTACTGTGTAATATTAACAAAGTTTATGGATTACAACCAAAAGAAAGGGATGAGTGAAAAATCTGGACGTTTTGTATTTTGAATTTTCTGGTCAATAACTATTAACTAGTATGAACCATATGGCTCATCTACCAAATGTTATTGTGATCATTACTCAATGACTAGGTGATTTGATGGAACACTGGTGAGTGACTATATCACGCACGTAGTATTAGTTATCCAATAAGTGACCTTCACACTTAAATGACATAAAAATGGAAAAGCAATATTCAAAGATGTAATTTTTAATTAATTGCCAAGAACAATCATATGAGATCTATATTCCCTTAGTATATGCATATCTCAGTAAAATGCTCTAGGCTTTTTCCATGGATAGCGGTTCCCAAAAAGAGATTTTTTTTTTTTTTTTTGGTAGCATTGTTCTTTAAAAAAACTGCCATATATCTAACACGATCCTCCGAAAATTGCTATGAATCTAACACAATCCTTCAAAACTGCTACTCAGCCTACTTACCTCATTCTTATTTTATTATCTGGAATTTGTAAGTGTAAGCCTTAAACAAGCCTAAATAGTTGTTTGAATGACGAGTTATATTTATATTTAGGTATCATAAGTAATAATATTGGTATGTTTGGAATGATGAAAGAAATAACGGATTAATCCTTCTACTATAAACATTATTTTGGGTTTCTAACAGAAATCTAAGCCCATAGTGTTACAAATGAAAAAATCCCGGATGAACTGAGTTTTGGGGGGAAAAATATCCGGATTGATTTAGAAACATATCACTTTTAAAAAGTTTTTGACAATATATCACTTTCAAACATATTAAGAAAAATATCACATTTTTCTTGAAAATTAGTATTTTCAGTAATTCTTGAGATAACGGCTAATTTAGGTAACGATTAGTTGAATTAATTAATCAAGTTACCTAAGATAATTTATCAGATTACCTCAAGTATCTCACTTATTAATAAAAGTAGTATTTTTATAAATATTGTTAAAGTGGTATTTTTCAAATTAAATCAGGAATTTTCCAAAAAATTTCAAAATTCGGAATTTTTTAATTTTATTTTAAATTTTTACCATAAAAATATAATTTCCTCATTACTTTGTTTTGTTTGAAATAAAAAAAAAAAGAATTAAGAAATATTCATGGTAATCATTCGAGCCGATGAAATTAGTAATAACTTTTGGGCCTAGTTATATGAAGGGCTTACAAAACTCTAGTTACAACCGAACCCAATTTTAGAAAGTCCGTACTTCTATGAGCCCACAATTAATAAAGTCAAGATTTTGTTTGCGAGAGTGATAGGATAAGATTTATCTTTTAACTATTATCGTTGAGATAATAACCTAACTCATTAAAATACCACTCTTTTAAGGTAATTTAACCAAAAAAAACTTAGGATTAGGTAGATAATTACTATATTTTTCAAATATTTAACTAAATTTATTATTACTATTAGATTCTACCATTTTTAAAAAAGAATTAGTCAAAAATTTGTTAAAAATTCATCAATAATTCATCAAAAAATTGTCTAACTAATGTTAAAAATTTATCAAAAATCCGCCAAAATCGTCAAGAATTATTAAAAATTTATCAAGAATTCATTTAAAAAAGTGGTATGATAAACTGTCTAACTAAAATTAAGAATTTGTCAAGAATCCGTCAAAATCATCAAAAATTATCAAAATTTTATCAAATATTCATTTTAAAAAGTGGTACGATAATAAATTTAATTAACGAGAAAATAAAATAATATTCACCAAATTTATTCAAAAAATTTAGTAAAAAAATAAAAACAAAAAAAAATACCGCTTTCTACATGTATTACTAAGGGTGTTATAGGGATACACTACAAATAATTTGGGGAAAAACATAAAATAAGCTTTTTTTTTTTCAATTTATTTTTATTTTTAAACAAGAGACAGGAAGACTGGCTGGGGATTTGGTTTTACTTTTCCAAAGCTTTACATTTCTATTAATCTGATTCATGGGTATAATCGAGTCTAGGGTTTTACCGATTCCTACCGCCGAGATTTAAGGTACCCGAAATTGAAGCTCCCTAATTTTCATTTTCATTTTCATTTTTATGTTTTCTCCATTTGCGATCAGTAATTTTACCAAGTTATTTGGGTCATCTTCTTCGGCAACATCTAGGGTTTGACTCCTCTCTCTTCTATGGTGATGGTGGTCGATCATACATGGATTGTTTTCTGAACTTTTTTTACAATTAAATTTTAATGCTTAGAATTTTCATTTCTGGTCTTTGCTAGTAACCCGATCCTTGAATATGAATGTCTTATTTGTAATGCAGTTTGTTTTCATTATTAATAATTTAAATGAAAATTTGCTCTCATTTATAATGGTAAATTTGATTTTTTTTTTGGTTCTTTTACATTATTATCTTGTTATGCATTCTATGTATGAGATTTGGGGTTGTGAAATGGATTTATTCTAGTTTTTGGGACAATGAATTAGAGTTTGAGCAGTGAAGTTCGAACTCACTAATTATTAGAGAGAATTTCGATTTCGTATGGTAAATAATGACAGTGCTGAGTGTTTTTGTTTTAGGAGAGGAGACGTGTAAAGGGCGTGTGAATTGTCCACCTTTTTTTGTCTAATTATCGAGCATGTTGGTTCTTCCCCCTAGATAATGAAATGAAAGCATGAAATCCAATTTTAGCTCGGTCTAATTATCGAGCATGTTGGCTGCGAAATGGGTGAATGAATGCAAGTTTACAGCCATTAGGAATTTCAACTTTGTTATTTTTGTTTTCTGCCAAAACTGAGTTTGAAAATATTTTGGAATTATATGCGAGATCACTTGGGCTAGTTTGTAGACAAATTGAATCATAATTTTGATGAACAATTATAATTTTAGTGCAAGTGTTTTTTTTGGTTCCTTTCTTTTTTTATTTTTTATTTTTTTGTTGATAATGTGTATTTCACAGTGAAATATGTAGTTTTTTTAAACTTTCTTTTGATGGGTTGTCTACAAGTCCTTTCAAGTTTCTTACTGGAGTAATTATTAAGAGCTTTTTTCTGTTTGATGCACTTATTATGTTGTCAACTTAATTGGTCCAACTTAAAATCTTTATTGCTGTTTCTTATTCAACAGGATTTTTCTGTGAGTTGAGGCCATCCGTTGTTGTTTTAGGTTCTGTGTAAGATCTGTGTTCTGTTTCTGAATTGTTGTTTATGAGCACAAAATGTCAAATGAAGAAGTCTTGAAGGCTGTTTTCCCTTTATTGGAGGGTGCGGACCTTGCTTCTTGCATGGTAGTATGTAAGCAGTGGAGGGACGTCGCTCTAGATGATTACTTTTGGAAATGCCAGTGTGCCAAGAGGTGGCCCTCGATCTGCAAGAGACCCAAGCCTCCCACTGTAACCTACTACAAGCTATATCAGACTTTCTATAAACGCCAGCAGAGTCGAATTCTTCCCCCTCCAAGGATTTCCTTTGATGACTTGGAGTTTTTTATTGATATCTGGACTGAGGAGCGGTTAATCTTCTCAGAAGTTGTTCCAGGCCCTATCCTACAGGCAGGTTTCAAGATACCACCATCAGGAATATGTGACAAGCTTAGATTTCACGTAGATAGCAATGAATACAAGATGACTCTCCCTGTGGAGCCAAGATTTACCATTCCTGTAAGCCAGACTATTAGTGTTTCTGTGCTTGTTGGGCGCAAGGATACGAATAAGGTTGCTTGTATAATCAATAAATCTATGTTTGATTATATTGATCGAACATCGTTTAGGGCCATGGCATTTGACTTCCTTGACATCTCACCTGTCTACCCATTTGTTTCGGGCATCCGGGCATGGATCTCTCTGCTTTTCATGGAAGATGGAAGTGATGCTGCCCTCGATGTTTTTGGGATCCAAATGGATTTCTGTGATGCTGCAAACTCCAAAGAGGAGGTTTTGTGGCTATTAGACATGCTGGACTGGAAGTGAAAGGTTAAATTGTATAGAGCGTGGAGAGAAGTCAAGTCTCAAGAGTAGCTCAAATGGATGTAAAACAGTTGTTGTTCTCTTCTTTGGTTCATCACATGTGAAGACTGCTAAAGGAGTATTGTCAACTCTCTTGTCTATGTTTATGTATGTACATTCTATTTTACTTTTGTTCTCCATTAAGTATGAACTTCTTTGTTGTTTGTATCTAAGTATGCTGCATATCCCTGTAAGCATTCGTATGATCTATCTGAAGTGGAGCTATCAATGAATTGTTTTATGTACCAAATTGTAAGCTTCTTAAAAATATGTTCTATCTGAAGTGGAGCGACTACGAATTGTTTTATGTACCATATTGTAAGCTTCTTAAATATATATTGTATCGATCAATAATTTGGCTAACATGGTTTCTACTTTATTCTATACCGTACACACATGATTTTGCGAGTCCTACAACTGATTTTGTCAAATCTGCAAGTCAATGAAACTTGTCTATCTTCACTTGGCCAGATAAAACAGAAAAACCAAAAACAAAGTCTTCACACGTAATTCATAGAGCAAGTAATGTTACCATAAAAACCCGCAATTTTCGAGGGTAATTTGGATATTTTACCAAATTTTTTGGATATAATATTGTGGGGATTAATTTATAAAAATTTTGTACTAAGAAACTAAATTGCAATTTTTGGGGATTAGATTGATAAAAATTTGAAATTTTGGAGACTTATGTGCAATTTTTGAAAAAAAGCATAGCCCATTCAAAATAGGCATGTTCACTCATTTATCTCTCTCTCTCTCTCTCTCTCTCTCTCTCTCTCTCTCTCTTTTTTTGCGTTTCTCGGCCGCACCATCGGAGGAAGTCGCCGAGCCACCGCCAGCCACCGTCCGCCCGCACCACCGACCGGCGTCGACTCGCCAGACCGCGCCGAAGCTCCGCCGCCGTCACCTGCAATGCCGGAAATCCGCCAAGAGGCCGAATTGATTTTTTCGTCACCTGCGACGATTCCGGCCACCGTTCGACCTCCAACCAGTCCCGTTGGATTCGTCTCGTCTCAAGGATCATCAATGTATACATATCTCAACCCCACTTTGCCCGGATTGAAAGTTTCCATTGTTGGATATTTTGAGTTTAAGTTTGACTTTTTGATCCGACCGTTGGATTGTGTTTTTGTTGTCATTTTTGGAATGTACTCGGAAAATGGAGAAGTTTGATATATATATTGCCTATGTTTGGTGATCGGCATGGAAATAGAGATTGGACGGCCGAGATTTACCTCGTTTTGCGTGCCACCGGCCCGGTGTGAGCCCGGACCCGAATTGGACAGGTTATATGTCTAACCTAGCTATTTTGGGTGCTAGGAATTCAGCTAAGAAGTCCGTTTGTGGAATTGAAGCTCTGGTGAGAAATTGGTTTTTCATAAGAGTACGATCGAGGGCTTGGAATTGGTTCCCGACCCTCCGGGCGATCATCAACGACATCTTGAGGATTCGATAGCATGGTATTGCTATTAGAGCGAGGTAGGGACTCAATTACCTCTGTTTTATATCGCTTTTGAATAAAACTTATTTTATGCAACATATGAGAACAAATGTGATTTTTGGTTTCTCAAATATCTGTGATGGGAATTGGTTGTATGAGATATATACTGTATTACTCTGGGAATTTTCTAAGTATAGGTTATTTTGGATATATTAAAAATAGGGTTGTTATGCTGCTTGTTTTTCTATAAAAACCTAGTATGCTGATTTTACTGAAAAACCAAAGCATGATTATTTTCACACTTCAGTTCTGTATTGCACGTATCATATAATCATACATGAGCACCGTGTTAGTATCGTGGGTATACAGTGTGGCGCTGCGTGCTCCACCGTCGGTGAAAGTCCGTAAACTCATGCGGAGTTTTGTTACTTTTGATTATCTCTCCATTTGGCAAGCGTAGACAATTCGGTTGCCCCTCCAAGTTTGGTAGGCGGCACATGGGTGTCCCCTCTGGGTATGAGCTTAGGTATCAGGCAGGCTGTTAGGCATACTTAGTGCCATCATCTTGGGTTTCCACAAATGAGAGGATGAGAGCTCATGGGTATGAGTTGATTTGTGTCATATGCATATGAATTGGATGGTTTTGATTACACTGCTTTTTTTATAGATATATATGGATTTTCGGTTTGGATTATATATATATGTATGTTTTGAACTAAACTAACCATGTAGGAATTCCTCATCACTAAATTATTTTCAATCGAGGTAATTGTTTTTCCTACTAGGCATTTTATGCTCACCCCTCTACCTTCTTCCTCAGGTGGTGTTCCAGTGCGATCTTGGTGATCAAGAGGAGTAAGAGGTTATTTGGATTGCAGTTCGTCTCTAGATAATGCTAGGAGTTTGTTGTCGTAGTCTTTGGACTATTTGGGTTTTGTATTAGCATTGAACCAAAATTACTGCTTTCTATTTTGTCTGCGAACTTATGTATGTCATTCTAGTATTTGACTTTTCTAGTGGATGATGGTGATGCTTGGGCTTTTATGTGACTTCGTGATTTTTAATTATTGTTCAGTCTATGTTTAATGGTGTATACGAATTGTGGGAGTGGTTCACAGGATGGAATTCCGATTATTTTATTTAAATGGACCGTTTTTATAAAAACTAGAACTTTTGACACTTTTCAAATAAATCAAGGAATATCTCATCTTTGTGAAATTCAACTTCTGTCACTGGCCCGGGTTTTGGGTCGTGATAGTTAATGTGGTTTTTCGTATATAAAGAATCGTTATTTTTTTTTCTTAAATTGTAACGCACGAGCCATGCAAATGCAAATAATAGTCTCCTAGAGTCGGTGCATCCGAGCACTTAAAAAGACATTTAAAAATTTGTTCTTCCTTCGTAGGTTTGGCTAAATTGCCAATTTGCTGGAGCAACGTCATTAAATTGCAACACTTTCTTGTCACTTGTAGTCACTTCGAATGACAAACTTTGCCCTACTACGTTCGCTCCCGACAGCCAATTTTGGCCCCAGTTGCGAGACATCTGCTGCCAGCCAGTGCTAGAGCCCTTGATTCTAACACTAGAAACATCACCAGCTCCTCCAACATTGTACAACAACACAAGAAGCCAATTGGGATTCCCCTTGATCTCAAACTTCACTCCTCCATTCTTGATGCAAGGAACTCGGCGATAGCGAACAGGGACAATCCCGGCTTTGTATATTGCAAACTTCAAGAACATTGGCATCGAAAGATCGAAATGTTTTTGTGGTGGATTGCACCAGCCGCCAGCGGCATAATTTGGAGGACAAAAGTTGGTTGCCGTCACTCTAATGGGTTTAGCATTAGGTAAGCACCATTTAGAGTCGACACAGATAATCTTAAAACAAGCACCACAAGCTAGCCCGTCATTGAAGACTGCTGTGCTTAGGGCTGTGGTTTCAAGGCCATACCCTTGTTTGAAAAGGTCACCATAGCCACAAGCTCCTTCTGTAAAATGAAACAAATTAATATCAGTTTATCAAAGAAGAAAGGACTGGATATGCCAAAAATAAATAAATAAAGTATACTATACTTTGTGTTCACATTAATGCTACAGACACTAACTAGTTTATTAAGATAATAGTATAATTCATATTTAAATCATGACGAATCACAAGTGAATCACATCGGTGATTAAAAGGATATTCGGCAAAATAATCATTTTCCTGAAAAATCTTTAGAAATATTGTAATGAAACCAAATGGATTTATCACTTACGCATGGTTCCTCCTCCATTTATGTCACCATAAAATGTTGCACGTGCATATTGCCAATCACTTCGACTATCAATGTTGACTCCATCGCATTTGGCCTGAACCAGAAGCGCAATGAATGATGCTAAGGCAATCAAAATGTGAGACTCAGCCATGGTGGTTAGTGAGATTGTATAGTGAATGAGTCATTATTATAAGATGTCAATTTATAGGCAGAGAAAAAGGAAGTATAAAAGGAAAAAGGAATATTACCTTGATTTATAATAATTGCTGATGTGTGGTGTGGATAGCCATTAAAACCAAACGGAAAATCAAAATGAAAATCACAACTATTAGTGCTAGCATTGAATGAACCAGCAAGGGAAGTAGTAATCTGCTGGTGGAGGAAAGTTCTTACAATATCAATAGACATATTTGGCTAGTACAGCAAAATCTATACTAAGGAATCCAATTGTAGTAAATTTAGTCTGTCCAAGCAAGGATATTATATATATATATATATATATATATATATATATATATATATATTACCAATTCAATTTTTTTTTTACCTATATATAAGTATCATTTTAGCTGATAAAAATTTATAATGTACATTTTTTTGTAATAAAAAAATATATATTAATGATGTACGTCTTTTTATGTACTTTATTATTGTCGTTGGATCACTATTATATGATAACATAATGGTAAAAAAAAAATACCTATTAGATTGACAATCATATGTATGGCTCCTAATTTAATAGTTATTTTTTTTATCTATATCTAATCGCTACCATAATTTAAATAGTTGTGAAAAAATAAATAATATTAAAAATATCATTATTTTATAATTTTTTCTCTTTATTTTTAGACTCGCATGATTAATTTTAATTAGAGTTAATAAATTGGTACCCTTTATGTATAATTATGCAAGAGATGGACTGGAAACAATGTTGTGATTTTTTTACACACCATAAAAAGAATCAAGAGAGATCAGTACAGTAAGACGAACTAAAATTTTGCTCAACTGATTTGTTTGGACCTTAGAAATTGCTCTTAACGTAAACCTTAAATTGTGGCATATATTATGACAAAGTTTCCATAAAATGATATTTTCTTGTCTCCGTTCTTTTCGCCCTTAATTAAAATTGAAGCACTAAAATGACCATAATTCGCTATGGATTTTTTTCGTTTTTTGGAAAGGCTCTATGGATACGTGTTGGTTGGGAGTTTTGCCATTTATTTTTATTATTTATTTTTCCAATTTATGTCTTCTACGCGGCAAAAGAGAAATGAAGAAAAATTGATAAATATTTTTCTTTAATGAGAAATTAATTGATTTTGTGAGATTGGATAGTGTAACCATTGAAATACAATATAATATCTCAGTGCATTTTGAGCTTACTTCTTATGCATAATCCAAAATGAGAGGTCCATGCATACAAATCGTGGTCGTTTATTTTTTTTTCCCTTGTTCTTCAAGTCATAGCCTCTATGAGATTTAACAATATTCATTTCTTGATAATTATATAAGTAATTATTTTGCAGTTCATGTCCGATTTTGTCATCTGAGAAAACATTTATACGAAAATAAAGTAGAGTAAGCTAGTTCGCACAAACAAGAATTAGAGAACAATCTCGAATCTTTCAAGAGATCAAACAATGAAGAAAGTGATTGTATAAAGGACAGTTCTTTTCTACCTAGTTAAGTAAAGGAGGGTTCTTAGGCTATGTTTGGTGACGTGGGAAATGGGGTGGAAAGAAAAGAAAAAGATAAAAAAAAAAAGAAATTCAAAATAAAATTACTAAGTTGCTCATAATTTTTAAAAATAAAATAACATATTTAAAATAACTAGTTGTAATTTCCTTAAATACTCATTTTCTTTCTTTTCAAGTTTTTACGTTTTTTTTTTCTTGAAAAGGAATTTTAGGGAAATTTTATTAATGAACATGAGCCAAATCGGCTTCCAAAACTGTTTACAAGAATAGAGAAATAACGTCTCTATCTCCTGAAATAACACCCACAGATCCAAAATTCACTGTCGCTAGAATATAGACTACCATATTTTCTTGACGAAAAATATAGCGACAAATTCCACCTCTTACAAGTGGGATTAAAGCAATAATATTTTTAGTTGGTCCAAGGCAGATGAATGTGTGTGTGAGTTTGAGGGAATCAGAAGTTCAAAACTTGATAGAGTGTATATTATTTTTCTTTAAATTTGTAATAAGTGGTAATCATCAATTAAGCTCTATTTATTTTTTTAAAAAAAGTAATAATATTTTCAATAATCCCGCCATCATCAGAAAAGATAAAAGACTTATTAATAGCTTGGGTAACTAACATTCAAGGCGTCAGACTCAAAACTACTAATAAGCAAACCACGAGATACAACCAGCAAGAGACCCTCATGTACAGCCATGAGCTCGGCTTGGTGAGGTGATGTAGCGCCATTGGAAAAGCCGCAAGAGAAAGCTACCACAGCTTCTTGATGATTCTGAATGATTGCTCCATAACCTGCTTTCCCATTCTCGGCAACAAAGGAAGCATCAGTGTTTTAACTTCAAGTCACCAACACCAGGAGGAACCCAAATGTTTATCCTCAACAGTGGCAAATCGAATAGACTGGTCTTTGACAAGAGAGGGATGATGGCTTGAGATAAATCGATCCATGCTATCTAAACTATCCGCATGGTAAGACCCGATGTTCTGAAAGACCAACCTATTTCGAGGGCCTTATATACTCCAACATTTGCGGTAAAAAACACCCAATTCATCCTATAAAAGAGACTCCAAAGCAAATATACAAAGAGTTCCGAATGTAAAACCTGTAAAATGTTGACTAAAAAGAACTCTCATGTCAAACATTAGCCATAAAACCACAGGACCATAGAGCATGTATCGTTGTCACTCCCTCTATCTTACACCAAAGACACCAAGTAGTACACGAGATATTCCTGCATTTGAGACTATGGCGAACTGAAAGGACATCAAGAAAACCTCTCCATAAGCGTATTTTAAAAAGAAACCTGCGCCAGCTTTAGAACTCTCAGTTGCAATTCCACGAGAGCGACCTACTTTATACCCCGATTTAACAGAGTATTGACATGCGTGTCAAAATGCCAAATCAAACTATCTTGACGCTGCATAGAACTGAAAGGCTTACATTTAATCAAGTCAGCATCAAGATTTTACGTTCTAAACATCGGGAAGCATTTTCCTTTGTATTACTCCTATTTTTGTCCCTCGTACGATTTTTATCCTTATTACCAAACATTAACATAGCACTAAAGCTTGAACTATGAAAAAATTGACTCTTTGCAAAAACTCGTGTACAATTGCTGTTGTTACGAACGGAAATCTAAAATTATGACTTTTAGTAATTTTAAGTCGAAATAGTGATTTTTAAAATTTCAGAAAATTAAGTACTTAAAATTTTTAAGTATTAGTCATCAAAAGTAAGTAAATTTCAAAATTAGGAAATATCTCATTAGTTTTAATTTCTTGAGAAAATATATACTTAAAATTCAAAAGAATTCTATCTAATTCATTTAGAAACTTTTTTACTTAAAATCATAAATTTTAGTAGAATGAGTCCAAAATAGTTTACAAAAATTATTTATGATTTCAAGTATTCTAATTTTTAATATTGTTGCTCTCATACATCCACTTAGTAAAAATAATAAACAAGGCTAAATATTTGAACAAAAAAAGGAATCAAATAAGATATAAACACCTACCAAACAATAAGAATAGAACTATAAGTACAAACCAAACAGCTTGTCAAAATATTAAATCATGTCAAAATAGATATAAATCACATTTTAATCAAATAATTCAAAAAATTCCATATTTATTCAAAATATATAAAAATCAAAATTAAATAAATTTAAAGATTAAGTAATCGAATCCTTACCTCAATCGAGTGACTAGATAGTACCACAGTACTATTGAAAGTATTTGGCATTATTTTGCGGTTATTTGGATGGTTGGGGGTTGTTTTCAAACCTTTATAGTCCGCTTTGAAATGTCATTTTTCTAACGGAATCTTAAGTGAAGAAACGAACATCTTTATTGAATTTTTAATATCCAAATTAGCTAGGTTAGACACATAACTTGACCAATTCAAGCTCAAGCCAAAACCCGTCCTCGTGGCATGGAAAACGAGGCAAATTCGAGCTGTCTGATTTTGTTTTCCGTGTCAATTACCAAACATAGTCGATATATATATCAAACTTCATATTTTTATGAGTACATCACAAATATGAGGTTTATTTTACGATTTAGCTGTCAGATTAAAAAACCATAACACAAAACCAAATAGCTCAAAACTATTCAACAATGGTAGATTTTAATCCAGATATATTGAGTCAAGATATATATGTCATATGCAAGCTCGTGTCGAGAGGAATCCGATGGACTGGTTTTATGGCCTAAGGTGGCCAGAAATGTTGCCAGCTGCCGAAAGTCCACTTCGGCAATTTCAGCTCTCATCGGCGATATACAACACCGGAGGTCTTGAAATGCCAATAGCAAGGTGGTGGGTGAGTGGCGCTTCAGATCCGACCGTTAATATACATCAACGGTAGCCAGAGGACGACGAATGTAGGCGTGATATCTCAAATTCCCAAACGATACCTAATTTCTGACATAATTAAAAAGCCAATAATAACATGATTTCATAAATATTTTTTTATATTAATGCATGTATAGGCGTATAATTTCGAGTTTTTGTTCTAGTATATTGGTTATTCTTATAATTTTTCTTTGTGAAGTAATTTTTGCAATGAAATGCTCGTGACATGCTCTTTAGTAAGAGTGGATGTGTATTAATTTTGGTAAGATTAGGTTATTTATCTATTTTATATAATGTCACATAATAGTATCATTTCATCTAAGTTTTGTTAACTAAATTGAATTAGAATAGAAATATTTTATTAATTAAATTCAAGTATGCATTTATTTAGATTTACTTATTGTGACAATTTATGAGTATTATTTTGTCGTGTTAATGTTTAAACTTGGATAGCCATTTAGTTTATTTAAATTATATGAAGTAACGTGTTTAGCTTAAGATTTGGTGTACAAGAGCTTTTTTTATGACATTTATGTTTACCATAATATTATTTTATTATTATTAAGAAT
>JXTB01000432.1:113952-131674 GCA_002914805.1 Parasponia andersonii
AAATAAATTGATGCCCCCCATTTTTTTAAGCGGATAAGAATTTTACCATTTCCTTTTATCGCTACTTTTGAATGATCGCCGAAAGAAACACTCCCACTGATTGATTTATCAAGCTCTATAAACATTGATCAACGCCCACACATATGATTGCTAGCACCGGTGTCAAGATACCATGTGTTGTCTTGTCTTCCATTGTTGTCTTTATATGCTAGTAGCACGGCGCCATTTTCTTCCAATTTTTCTTCAACGTAATTGACTTTCTCTTCAATTCTGCTATTGGGTGCTCTCCATTCTCTAGCATAATGCACAAACTTGTGACAATTGAAACATTCAACTTGAGACTTCTCGGGCCTTGAGTTCATTCGACCTCTACCACGACTTCTTATAGAGCATTCTCCTCTTTCGAAATTATTGATATGATAATTGTGGTTATTGGAATTCCAACCTCGTCCACGACCTCGACTTGTACCACGTCCTTGTCCTCGGGCTTGTCCTCTACCACGACCACGTTGACTTCTTTCACCACATTGGCTATCTTCTTTCTCTGTAAGTTGTGTCTTGAGAAGTTGCTCCTTAAAATTTGGCTTCTTCTTTTTCTTTTCCTCATGAGCTTGTAAAGAACCCAAGAATTGTTCTATTGTCATGGCTCCTAAATCTTTAGTTTCTTCGATGACAGTAACAATATTCTCGAACTTTGGGTCTAATGATCGAAGAATCTTTTCCATAATCATAACATTTTCAAGTTTCTCATTATTTCACTTCATTTGATTCGAAATGGTTAAAACTCTAGAAAAATAGTTAGAAACTGACTCAGTCTCTGTCATGTGTAATAAATCAAACTCTCCTCTTAGAGTTTGAAAGCGGACCTTTTTGACATTTTCTTCTTGTTTGTGATGAAATTAAACATGATTTGCCTAGATTTATTTTAGAAGTGGAGGGTGAGCTCACTAATTTCATTTTCTTTTTAATAGTATGTTTGTTTTATATAAAAAAAAAATCCAATTTTCGCTATATGTTTATTTTTTTTTCCGTTTATTTTCTTTTTGAGTAAATTATTTCTTTTTCTTTTTTTGGTTTTCACTCTTTTCAACAACATATAATAGATATATTTATATATATAAAAATATTTTGAATTATGAGAATATCTGTAATTTTAATCATAATTTTTGGTTTATGCAAAATTATACATAAATTTGGTGATTTGTACTAACTGTTTTAAGTTATTTTCAATAATTTTTTGTATTAGTTAACAGAAATAAAATATATTTAATTTAGATTCTATTTTTTATGAGAATTCTGTTGGTCAATTTATATGTAGAAGATATGAATTAATAGATATTTGAAATGTGAATGTATAATTTTACACGTGCCAAAAATTATAGTTAAATTGTAAAAATATCATACTTTAAGGTTTTTTTTTTTTTTTTGCAAATAACTCTGTATAATAAGTTAAACATGCTCTTTTTTTATATTAAATGCATAACAAGAATACAAGCCACATTTACTAATGTATAATATTAAAAGAACACTAATAAGAATTGTTTCTCTTTTCGAAATGTATTTTTCTTCCTTTTTTTTAGGAAACAGAATGTAGTTATTCATATAAATACATTTTTTGATTAATTAAGGTGCCTAGAACTACACGAAGAAAGGATGACAGTTTATGTAAGTGGAACGATGTGTGGGATTTTTTATATTAATTTTATCTTTCAGTGTAAATTAATATCTTATATAGTGTTGGGCTCTTTAAGGTGTCCCAAAGTTTTACTCATAAAAAAATTTTAGGGAGTCACATGATTACAAAAATCAAAAAAGAAAAACAGCAACTTATTCTTTTTTATTTTAGAGTTGATCTTATCAAATATAATTCAAAATAATAATTATCATTTATTTATTATTATAAATTATCTAATCACCTATGCTAGAATTATCACGACCTAAACCCCGGGCTAGTGAAAGAATGAGAATTTCCTTAATTTGAAAATTCTTAAATATTTTATGAAATTGTCTAAGCAAACCTTATTTATTTATTTTATAAAAGTGTAATTTTAATAAGTGAACCACAAACCATAATTATGCATATACCATTAAAATATTTCGAGTCATACATCACAATTATTACCAAGTATTGAAATAGCAAATGAGGTTTTACAAATAGAAAATATAAATTTCTTAACTTGGCTGTACGATAATCAAGTTTTATTATTTATCACACAATTAGATTTGTTCGTCTAGCATTATTAAAAAAATCAACACAAATAACTAGTCTCCTGTCCAAACTAGTGCTAACTTCCAAAACCCTTCGTATCTCCTTAGATGGAGAAAAAAAGGGTGAGCATGAATTGAGTAGGAAATCAATTACCTTGTTTATAAACAAATTTTGTGTTAGAAAATCCGATGTAGTTAGATATTCATAAACAAGTGTATAAATCATATCTATATATAAGTTCTAAAACTTGACAATATAATCACATAGGTATATAATATAAATCGTATATAGAAATACCATATAGCACATAATATAAATCACTTAGACTTATAAGTTCTTATCTCTCATCACGAACCAAAGTAACTTTCACACCATGTGAAATGATACTCTAACCTAAACTACATGATCATGCGCCCTAGGGAATTCTTTGTGAATGTTACGGATTTTTACTGAAGATAGGGTCGTAGCTACCTAATAGGGTCCCCTCACAAGTTTACAGATTTACATCGATAATGGGTCATAGCCACTTGTACTCATTCGTGATACTAAAGTAGTACTCATGTGTGATCTTATGACACGTGTAATACATATTAGTCCAAAAGTCCCATGTAATTATTTTTATTCCAAAACATCAAATTTATTCAAAATAATTACCAAAACTAAATAATTTATATTTAATTCACAAAATTTTGGTAATAGCCTGAAGTTTAGATCGTGATAAAAATATTCTTTATTTATGTATTTATTTAGTTACATGTAATTATTTATTTTATATTTTATATTTTGAGTAAGTGACTTATCTCTTAGAGTATTTCAGAAGTTTATCTTCTCCATTGTAACTTATACAAATACTCGTATAATCAATGAGAACAATAAGTCACACATTAGTTTCAATTCTATACTATGAGCCAAATATTCCAAGTCTATTGTCATTTTCCTTTTTCTCTCCCCACTCTTTTCTTAATAAATCTCTCACTAAATTTTAAAAATCTATTTTTTCCCATACGGTACATACCTTTCAAATATATTTCATTTCCAAATTGATCTTCAATAAAAATTTTAAAATTTATTTTTCGTATTCGTCTCATCCTTCCTCACCATTTCGTTTGAAAAACCACACTTTCTTTTTTTTTTTTTTTTGGTGTTGGAAAAAACCTATACCCACTTGGTGTATCTTCTTCGACCTTTAGCGTCTTCGACAAAGAGTCACCCTTCTAAGTATGAAACGCTTTTATCTGCATTTTTTTTCCTCCCTTTCTCCTAAAACAATTGGAGTTCTTAAATTATTATTTAACGTTAAGGCTTAAATATCTTTTTTCTTTTAATAACGTTTTGTCCCCTTTTCTCTAAAGATTTTATGGAGAATATGGAGTTCCTAAGCTTCTATTTAGAATCCTGATACTAGCTTGTCTCACCAAAATCATTTTGTGCTAAAAATCCAATCAAGTCATACAATATTTTGATTTTTCAAAAGAATTACAGTATAAGTCGATCGATGACATGATTGTTTTATCATGTATGTTTGAGGAATTGTGTAAAAGAAAAAGATAACATTATACAATTTAACGTGAAATGTGGTTCGCTAATAATAATAATAATACATAATTGAAATATGGGTATTCATGTTATTTCACATATCAATACTTTTGTAACAAAAAAGGCAGGTCTATTACACCTTTGTCTACTAGTTTTTATTACTAAAATAGTTATAAATAATAATAAAAAACCTCTAATACAAAAATTGGTTTTAAAAAAATCTCTTTGCACACCTCTTCTTTTCGTCTTCTGTGAGGGGAAAAAAAAACCTTTAAATCCCGCCGTTTTTTTTGTTTTTTTTGAAGATCTAAAAACTCGTTTATAGGACTCAAAGTAAGCATTCCCTAAAAAAAAAAAAAAATCAATGTTAGCATATTCTCATTTTTCAATGATTTATGGGACTGCACAATCTCAATACTTTCTATCATTGAAAAAAAAAATACAAGAAGCCCTGAGATAATGGCACCAATAATATATACATACACACCTTCAAAATTGTCCAGAAAAAAAAAAAACTACCTTCAATATAATAAAATATATATATATATATATATATAAGAGAAATAGATTCGTACAACCCTTTTTAACCCATGTTTTTGTCATCGATTTATATAATAAAGATGATATCAATATTTTCTTTATTAAAAGAATTAGACAAGATAGCTGACTGAAAAAATTACCAAAAGGAAAAAAAAAAAAAGAAATATACTAAGAACTCATAAAAATTTCTCAAAAAAATTGGTTAAAGTGAGGTGAAAAGCATAAAAAAAAAAAAAGGGGATGATAAGAAAGAAGATGGGAGTGTAGAAGTAGAAAAAAAAAAAGTGAGAGGAGAGAGCATGAGAAGAGGAATGACTATTAAAATAAGGGATAAATTATGAATAATTAAGAGTATATTAAGCAGTAATTTAATATTAAATATTAGTTAATTGGGTGGTTTTAAATAATACATGAAAAGAACAATAAAAAGTGACAATGGAACCATCTAAAAAAAATAGTAATTGAAAACATTAAATAAGAGGTCGGAGGAGAATATAGTAGTTGACAATAAAATCATTTTCACTTTTTCGTTGATTGACCTATAAAATAATTTGAACCCCTTTTCTTACTTTTGATTGCAACAATCATTTCAATTAGTTAATTAGAGAAACAGAAATTATTTTCAGAATTAGTAATTTCACAATATATCGTTCTTTATTTTGGGCGACATTTGTCTTTGTCTCTTTGTTAAAGGATGAAGTATACATATTGAAATTCCTTGATGCGGTATATGTTATGTATAGTAAGATCAAACTTAAATCAATATATACGGTTATGGTCATGGTCCCCGAGGACATTAATAGAGAGCTTCAAAAAAAATAGAACAAAGATAGAATGATCTATCTAATGGTATTTGCAAGTCTTCTACCACGCATGCTATTTAAGTACTGCTCACCAAAATTATAATATATATACTTTAAATGGCGTCAGATACGGTCTCGTTCGGCAATTAAACGGGACCGGTCACACTTTGACGTGTCCTGATCTTGGGCCTAACGCTTGTAAAAAGTTAATCTGTGGGACCAACTTAGTGTTAAAAAGTTAGGGTGTAGGTCCCGCATAATGGTCCAAAATGGTAAAAAAAAAAATTAGTCTGTGGGACCCATGTAAAGTTAAAAAGTTAGGGTGCAGGTCCCGCATAATGGTCCAAACAGTGGAATATGACTTGTAATAATCGGTTTCGCGTACCACATTTGTTATTCCCGCCAGTATTGGAATATATTTGATATAAACTATAGGGCTAAAATAGTGATTGAAGCTGAATAAGTGGTCGCATAAAAGTAAATTTACTTTTATTAAACATCTCTCAATTAGTAAGGTTATTTGTCAATTAGTAAGGTTATTTGTCAAAGCCGCCTCATTGCAAAGCAACTTGCGCGTAACATCATTAGATGTTCTTATCCTCACTTCGTTCATCAACATGACTTGTGTTGCCAAACCATCGGAGACTGAACGATTGGATCGAAGGAATTGGTACAAATTCCTTTACTTTCCAAGTATCAGTCCCTCTGTTTTGAACAATCCTACGATGGTTCCACGCTTCCGTTTGCAAGCTTCATCTTCTATACTTCACTCATAATGCCGCTCTTCACCATTACCATCTCTTTCGCCATAACCTCACGCAAGACAGTGCCAAACTCATCTAAAAATACTTGACTGTCCCGATATCACACACTCATATCAGCCATAATTTTATCAATCTTCTCATTAATTTTCTTAATTTCACCTCTAATCTCACAACTACAACAATGTCCACCATTCTCACGTTGGAACGATGCAGCTGTAGGTTTTAACTACAAGCGAACCTAATACACATTTTAATATCAACGTTATGAAAGTCATAACTAAATAACAATTCTAATAAGCAATGTTTCGTATCAAACTAACTTTACATTACCTTTGTGTGATCATATCCTCCAACACGTTTAACCCATTTAAAAAAAAAAATTCGTTTTTCCTTGTGACCAATAACAAATTGGTGAAACACTTCTGTCAACGTATCCACTTCTCTAATCAACAGTATCTATCTAAGTAGAACAACTGCACATTATGAACTACTTCAATTATACATGCACTAAACTAGTTAGTATACATTTATATACATTGCGTATTTCCTAATATCAACATACCTGTAGAAACAGTGTGCAACCGGTACATAACTCGTATGCCCACACTTGCATTTATGGATTGCTTCCGTCAAGAAACTTAGTGTGTATGACGCCCAATTCCTTCTCTTTATTCTCTTTACAATGCTCAGAATCGATAGGTAATCTATATTGGCGAACGATATAGATGTCGGCATTAAAATAGTACCAATTATAACAAGTATATGAACTGAATGATGAACAGTTCATCCGCCTCTTCCAATCTCTCTAAGTCCTCAACCAACTTTGCCACTGTTATACGCCTTGCATTACCAATCAATGCATCTCTGAATGGATTTAACTCCTCATCATCACCCAATATTATCCGTTCCCCACCATCCCTTAAAGGCATTACATGCTCAAACGTTTCAGTTGTCAACACATAACTCTTTCCATTCATATTGATCTTCCCTTCAATTGGATCGAGATTTTCAATCAAGTAGGATAAAAAATTACCCTTCACAGATGGATTTTTAATATTAATAAAAGACCCAAATCCACACTCCCTGATGGTTTCCTTCTGTTCTTTGCCAAAACCAGATACCAAACGCCTTACCTTCTCAGTTGCACATCTAGAATTAACAGACCTCTACCCATCTCCTCCACTTAACCTGTTTCTGAGTTGCAATTACTACCAGTGGCTACACCATACTTCATCTTCTCCTCAACTGACAACTTCTTAAACATTGCCGCGATTTCCTCACGAATCTATTTTAATGAAATCCCTCAGTTTAGATAAACAAATACGGGTATAATACATACTACATTGTAATATAACAAAAATTCTGGATTGCTCTTTTGCTAATTACCTCGAGCCCAATTTTAGTGATGTTGAAATTTATGCCACTAACAAGTATTCAAAGAACTGACATTTCTTCTTCTCTCCCCCTGAATGCCTTTGCTTCCCACTTACCACTTTACCGAAACTCAATTTCTTTGGTCCCATATTATATCTATACAAATTACTCATTATTTATTTCATCAATTTCTGTAAAAATTGCTTTCCATTTCTATCAATAATAACAGTTAACATAACTACTAGTTTACTCATTAACTGCTGCAAAATAAAACTCAACGTCCCTAAACTATTACTATCTGATAGATAAATAACCTTCACAAATTCCGTTTAAGTTCAAAAATAATCATAATATATTCAATTAAAAATATATCGCAAAATGATAATACATACCAAATCCACAAATTTAAATTTAGGCAAAAAAATCTATTAATTCAAATCGTCTGTACTATTCATTGTCCCTGACCTAAAACTTACAGTTTTTTATACTCCAAATCAGATGAATATCCGGCCTCAGCTCTCGCAGTCCAAATCAGTGGCAAATCACATCTCTCAGGTATCTCCAACTCCAACCTCAACTCACTCCAACAATCAAACGACAGGATTTTGCTTCTCTCGCCTCCAGTACAGTGCCTTCCTTTCCAGCCTCGAACAAAAAGACTAACTTCCCTCTTAAATTCCAAAGAAAAAATCCATCCATATTTAAATCCTTTCAAATTATACTTTTATTTTATAAAACTACTTTTATATAACCTATGCACCTGGTATTCCAAGCCTTCTGCATTGACTGCCCTTATAACCTAGTAAAACTAGACGTCAGACCTATAATTTCACACCATGATACATGCAAACCGTTGGCTATCTTTTTCCATTGAATCAACGGCTCAGATCAAAAAGGGACGAGTCCCGTTTAATTGCCAAGCGGGACATCATCCGACTCCACTTTAAGTAATCACCATAACGTTCATATCTCCTTATCACAGCCACGGTGTGCAGCTAGCCTTCAATTCTGATTTTTATTTTTTAATTTGATAGTCTAGGTCACTATGATAATTGGGTAGCGCATAGAAAGCAAACAATGTTTATTCCTAGGAATCTGTAAATAAATTTCGTTAATTAACTTTTACGTACTTTTCAGTTCTTACTTTTCTCTATTTAAGTTAATTGAAATTCGCATGTATGTAACAATTTTGAATTAACAATTAATAATGCAATTAAGACATACTATAACTGAAGGTCCAAAAGTTACAGAATATGAAAATGATACTTTATGATTATGATGATAGGTTGTAGTTTTGAGTTTGGAGGTGTAATTTATGGGCTTATTAATAATTGAGATATTTTTAAAGAATAATATTGCCTGCATTGGATGGAGTAAAGATAGGGACACCCCACATCAACTGATTATGATATTATTTGTATATTCTGTTCACACGTGTGATTGTGTAGTTTACTTATGCGTTTTGTTTAGGCGAATATCCTAGATTGTTTTGATTTGGTTTGTGTATTTTGGTAAATGTTGATAATTTATGCACGGTACAAGCTCCATATTCAAAAGGGGGTAATCTTATGAAGATATGATTCTCATAATTCTTAACAGGCCGTTGAGAAAACTTTCATTCTATCCGTCTGTCTCTCATTATGAGTTATTAGTTTCTTTGTTGTAAATAATATATATACTTGTGACCACTAATTTAGTAGATATTTTATTATTATTATTATTATTATTATTTCTAATTTATCAAATTATAATAACTATTAGGTAATGATCTAATAGTTAAAAAAAACATGTAAATTTATATATATATATATATATATATATATATATATCAATCTATTAGGTATTTTTTTTATCTATGTATAGATATCAATTTGGCCAATGAAAATTTAGCATACACATTTTTTTTATTGTAAAAAATAAGAAAGAGAAATAACATTAATGATACACGTCTTTTATGTACTTCATTATAGCCATTGGATCACCATTAGATAGTGATCCAACGGCTAAAAAAAAATATATACCCATAGGTTAAAAAAAAATACCTATCGGATTGGCAACATATATATATATATATTTTTAACTTCACTGTTGTATGTCTGCTCAAATTTATTAGAAATGTTATAAACATTAGATATTCCAAACTTCTCCGGACAAAACATAGTTGAAATGATAGTAGCAATAACATGCAACGCCGTTTGAGACGTACAGTACAAAGATAGATAGTTAAGTCCATAAATTAGTAAAAACGACGAAACTTGTCTATGCTCATGAAGATCGATCACTTGCCCAGACAATAAATAAAAGATGAAAAAATATAGATTTATTTATCTCACGCTTCAATCATGAAGCAAGTAGTTATTTTGGTTTTATCGGCAATAGAAAATGTAAACCTCATTTTAAAAAAAAAAAAAAAAAGAAAATTGTTCGACACATGATCCATATTTAAAATAATAGTCTCCTAGACTAAATGCATCGAAGCACTCCGAGATTACATTCAAAAATTTCTTCCTCCTTCAAAGGCTTGGCCAAACTGCCAATTTCCGGGAGCAACATCATCAAATTGCAACACCCTCTTGTCACTCGTAGTCACTTGGAATGACAAACTTTGCCCTACTAGGTTCACTCCCGTCTGCCAATTTTGGCCCCAGATGCGAGACATTTGCACCCAGCCGGTATTAGAGCCCTTGATTCTAACACTAGAAACATCACCAGCTCCTCCAACATTGTACAACAACACAAGAAGCCAATTGGGATTCCCCTTGATCTCAAACTTCACTCCTCCATTCTTGACGCAACGAACTCGGCGATATTGAACCGGAACGATCCCCGCTTTGTATTGCGCTATCTTCAAGAACATTGGCATCGAAAGATCAAAGTGTTTCAGTGGCGGATTGCACCAGTTACCGTTGGGTTTGCTGTAATTTGGGGGGCAAAAGTTAGTTGCCGTCACTATAATAGGGCGAGCATTAGGTATGCACCATGGTGCATCGTTGACACATGCAATCTCAAAACAAGCACCACAAGCTAGTCCGTCATTGAAGAGTGCTGTGCTTAGGGCTGCGGTCTCAAGGCCATACCCTTGTTTGAAAAGGTCACCATAGCCACAAGCACCCTCTGTTAAATGAAACAAATTAGTGTTAGTTATCAAGTAAGAAAAGATTAGATATATATATATATATATATATATATGATTAAAAGAAATAAACTATTCTTGTGATGATAACATTATTCAAATTTTAAATTAACCTTGTATTAGAGGTGAAGCATGGTTACCAATCAGATTAAGTATGTACCTACGTAATAATATTAATGCTAAAAACATTATCTTGTTCATAAAGATGATAATACCATTCATATTTAAATCACATAATCCGTCAAAAGTGAATTATCATTAAAAAAAAAAAAATACCCTGGTAAACTCTTTTTTTGATGAATAGATGAAAATATTGTAATAAAACTAAATGTCTTCATCACTTACGCATGGTTTCTCCACCACTCATATCACCATAAAATGTTGCATGTGCATCTTGCCAATCACTCTGACCATGAATGGCTTGAACCATAAGAATAATGAACAATGCCAAGGTAATCAAACTGTGAGGATTAGCCATGGTTGATAGTAAGATTGTCTAGTGAGAATGTGTTTTTATAAAGATGTTAATTTATAGGTAGAAAAAAGGTATTATAAAAAGAATATGGAATATTACCTTGATTTACATTAACTGTTGATATGTCAGATACGGGTAACCGTGAAAACCAAACAAAAAAAGTAAGTGAATATCTCATATTAATTTAGAGCTAAAACCGTGAAAACCAAACAAAAAAAGTAAGTGAATATCTCATATTAATCTAGAGCTAACCTTAAATGCAGACATAAAAATTAAGTCGTAATCTTCCAGCCAAGGAAATTTTCTTATCGTATCAATAGAGATTGTGGCTAGTACAGCAGAATTAGTACGGGTCAATCCAATATATATAATAAATTTAGCCAGGCCGAACAAGGGATACGTATAACATGTATGCGAAAGAAAATTTAAGAGATTAATTACACACCATTGAAAAAAAAAATGGAGGTCATATAAAGACGAAATTTGAAGCAAATTTTGAGCAATTATTTTGTTTGGACCTCCCTTTAAATAATGTCCATCGGACCTTAGAAATTGAACTCCTAATGCGATTCTTAAATTGTGGTATATATTATGATAGAGTTCCTTAATTATAGTACTATTTTCTTTTCTCATTTTAGAGTTACACTTGCTTAAAATTGAAGAACAAATTAAAATGGCCATAATTCACTATGGATGCGTGTCGTTTGGGAGTTTTGCCATTTAATTTCAGTTACTATGTTGTGAAATCCCTTAAAAATTATAAGGACAAATTGGTCTTTTAACCTGATAAAAAAAATTGATGAATTTGGACGGGTTTGGGTCTAGGTTCATTTGGGCGAAAATATTAGAAAAGTTTGAAAATTGAGGTCAAAATGTAATTAATTAAGGGTATTTTTGAGAAGATTTTCAGAAAATTGGGTCAAAGTGTAAATAAGCAAAACAGTACCTAGTTAACCAGAAGCTGACACGTGGCGCTACAATTACATAAATTGCCTATAAATCCCTACACTTCCCCATCTTCTCCCTCGAAGCCTCCGTGAAGATCCGCCACTGCTAGCCACCGCCGCTCCTCCTCCGGCTACCGTTGGAGCTCGCCACTACCCGAAAACGATGCACCATCGCATGACGAACAGGCCGCCACTGGAGCCAGCCTCGCTGGAGCTATCCTGGAGCTATCTATTGCTAGAAATCGTCAAAAAAACCCTGCGGTTGGTTTTGCTCGCCGGAGCCGATTCCGGCTACCGTTCGCCGCGAAACTGGTCACCGTGGACTCATCTTCTCACGGGCAATCTAGTGGGTTTTTGGGTGCTTTGAATTCAGTGGTGAAGTCCGTTTCATGATTTGAAGCTCCATTTGAAAATCGTTTTTTCAAAACAAGGAACCAAAATTTCGAAAACAGCATCCGCTCTTCCAAACGACACCCAAATGATGCCAAACTTTTTCTATAGTCTTATAACGCTAGTTGGACGCCCATTTAAGGTAGGAATTCGATTACTTGATTCTAAAAATAATTTAATTTATCAATTTTACATATTTTCAATAAATGTAGAATTTCGTGAAATAATCTATAAAAATTGTGTTTATGTCTATTTTGACCTGATTTGAGACATAAACTGCCTGGGAAACATATCACACTGGTTGGCGTGCTATATATACTGTTTTGGATTGTTTTCTGCAGGATATTAATTTTTTGTGTTTTGATAAAAAATAGCTACTATAATGCCGAAATTTTTAGAAAATCCAAAATGGTTTGAGATCTCAGTTTTGAGGACTAAAAGTGATTTGATTAAAGAATACTGCATGGTTAATTTGAAATTTTGTGGAAATTGAGCATATCCTTATTCTGTTATTTATAAAATATTTGCATACATTCACATATTTACGATGCCCTATATCGGGTGATTGGGCTTACGATGCCCCACATCGGATGATTAGACTTACGACGCCTCTTTAGGTGGCTCGGACTTATGAGTGATCCATTAGGACACTTCGGACATCATGATTACATACATGGTCATATATTGGTTTGAATAGATATATACTGGTTTGATAGATATCTTACAATGGTTTGGAATGTTTGAACCGTTGGATTATGATTTCTACTTGGGTTTTGTGAACTGTTTTTAAATGGAATACTAACCATACAGAACCTTCTACATAAGTATATATATATATATATATATATATATATATATATATATATAAACTTGTAAACAATTCTTTATTGGGCACAAACTCACCCTCTTTCTTTCCCTCAGGTGGCACTCAGTATGATTTGGACCAGAAGAACTAGATCGAAGCATTTGCAGAATAACTACTTTATTTATATTTTGGTAAATTCCTACAAGACTAGTGAAATATTTAAATTTGAGTAGGAATTTGGAATTCATTAAACTTTATAAATTAGAATATGAGATCTGGACATGGTTTGTATTATTTATGTCGGTATTTGAGTGTGAGATGATTTATAACGTACGACTATTAAACAATTATTTTATTTATTGTCTACGTTTAATTGGTGATGCATAACTGTGGAAATTTATTTTTATTTAAATATTTTGCTGAGGCTAGTTTTGAAAAGTTAGAGACCCCGAGGTAAAATTTTGAATTAATTGAGTATTATTTATTTATTTATTTTATTTCTATTTTATGAAATACTCATTCTGCCATTGACCTTAGCCTCGGGTCGTGACAGAAAATTTGGTATCAGAGCACGATTTTAAATACCTGGAGTGTGTCACTCATTAAACTAGATTAGACATTTCTTTTACATAAGTCGTACAAAATCATCATTTTACTAATATGTTGGATATATTGAAATACAGATTAAGAAAATGCCTCCAAGAAAAAGAGTGTCTCAAACTGAAACAGAACAAGAGGCTCCTCTACAGCAAGATCCTCCTGCTTTTAATATTGTTGATGCTCTTCAATATGCTATGTAGAGGATACTTGGTCTTATGTCAAGACTAGCTGTTGAAAAGGCCGGCTACTAAGCTAAACCCACCGAACTTTTATAGTGAACACGATCCTGCAGTTGCACTGAGATGGCTTAGAGTAGGTTTTGCAATGTACTTATTTCAGGATGCTGCTGATCATTAGTGGAAAACTATTAAGTTGACTCATGACACTACCACTATGACTTGGGAACAGTTTGATGAACTATTTAGAGGACAGTATGCTAATGATGACCATGTTAATGAGATGTTGAAACAGTACAATATCTTGCACCAAGGTAGTATGACTGTGGATGAATACTATGTGAGGTTTGTGGAACTCTCCCAGTATGCTCATACACCGGAAAACCATTCGAGACTTCAAGTAGTTCATTTCAGAACCAACTTAAGGCCAGAGATTCGCACCAGACTTTAGCCATTTCCTATTACAACCCTTATTGAGGCTTATGGTACAGCTTAGAGAATTGAAGCTACGCTGATTGGTGATATAGGAACTACTAGAGGATATAAAGGAAAAGGTACTGACCAGAAAATGAAAAAGGTTCGATGGCAAGGACAAGGTTCATAGAGCAGTGGACGCAGTGGCAGCTTTGTTTCAACCAGAAGTGGACGTTTTACTCTGTATACCTGCCACTACTGTGGTCAACAGGGCCATTTTAAAAGAAATTGCCCCCAAGTTTTGCAGACTCCTTCACTGACCACCAGAGGATCATAAGGGAGTCAAGCAACTTCTATGCCCATCTCTGGTCAACAAACTAGGCCTGTTCATTTCCAAAGCTAAGCTCCGACTTTCAACTCTCCTGTTTAGCACCAGTATCATCCTCAGGGTTCCACTTTCACCACAGGATATCAGACCCCTCAGGCATCTGGAACACAAGGAGGTTATAGACAGTCCTATGGTAATACTCCTGGATCTAGCAGTAGTCATCTGGGCAGAGGCAGAAGAAACAAAGGAAAGGAGAAAGCTCAAACTTATGCAGTCACCGGGACAGAGGGATATGATCAGCCTGGACCTAGAGTGGTTGATGGTATGATCTTACTTTATCACTCTTGGGCTCATGTATTATTTGATACCGGTGCATCACATTCCTTTATATTTGTGTTGTTTCTAACATGTTGGGTTTAAAATCTAAAATTTTTAATCCTGCTTTGAATCTTGATACTCCTTTGAGAAATGTCTATGGTGTGTCAACTATATGCAACTTTTATACTATCGTCATTGATGGATGCGAGTTATTAGTTAATTTGATTGTGATACCTATGAATCAATTTGATGTGATTCTTGGTATGGATTGGTTGTCCAAATATAGAGCTATAGTGGATTGTCATAGAAGAAAAATGACTTTTCATACTGAAGATGGGTATTCAATTGTGTATCAAGCTAGTTTGAATCTAATAAGCCTCAGTCCTCTTCTGAGAGCATATATTGGTGGGAGAAAGAAATTGGAATGTTATGGAAGCTTATTCACCTTTGATAGAGAGATAGGAACTGCAAATAAATACCAATGGATATCAGTGATTAGTGAATTTTTTGATGTCTTTCCTGAGGAATTACTTGGATTACCACCTGACATGGTGATTGAATTCTGTATCGACTTAGTTTCTGGAGCTCAACCAGTTTCTATTTCCACTTATCGAATGGCCCCTACAGAGATGACTGAATTAAGGAAACAACTAGATGACCTATTATCAAAAGGGTTCATCAGGAGTAGTACCTCACCTTGGGGTGCTCCAATTCTCTTTGCCAAGAAAGCTGATGGTACACTCAGACTTTGTGTGGACTATAGAAAGCTAAACCAACTTACGATAAAGAACAAATATCTCTTACCAAGAATTGACAAGTTGTTTAACCCACTCGGTGGATCCAAATTCTTTTCAAAGATAGACTTGAGATCTGGGTATCACCAACTGAAGATTCATAAAGAAGATATACCGAAAACTGCATTAAGGATTCGATATGGTCATTTTGAGTTTCTGGTTATGCCTTTCGGATTGACGAATGTACCTGCAGCATTCAAAGGCCTTATGAACAGAATCTTTAGGCTTTATTTGGACAGATTTGTGGTTGCGTTTGTTGATGAAATTTTGATTTAGTCTAAGACTCAGGAAGAACATGCTGAACATTTAAGGGCCGTGCTTCAGACTTTGAGAGATCATTAGTTATATGCTAAGAGATCGAAATGTGATTTCTGGATGATAGAAGTTAAATTCTTGAGCCATGTGATTTCTCAAGATGGTATCTCAGTTGACCTGTCTAAGATAGAGTCTATTCTAGGATGGGAAAGACCAAGAAACGTTACTGAGGTGCGGAGTTTCCTTAGTTTAGCTAGTTATTGTCATCATTTTGTGGAAAACTTCTCGAGTATTGCATTGTCTTTAACCAAGTTAATGAGAAAAGATGTCAAGTTTGCTTGGAATAATGAGTGTGAGACATCATTCATGAAATTGAAGGAAAAATTGACAATTGCATCTATTCTGATTATCCTTGATAGTAGTGAATGATATGTGGTGTACACAGATGCTTCTGGTCTGGGATTGGGATGTGTTTTATTGCAGAATGACCAGGTTGTAGCTTATGTTTCTCATCAGTTGAAATCTCATGAAAAGAACTATCCTGCTCATGATCTAAAATTGGCGGCTGTAATATTTGCTCTCAAGATCTGGAGATGTTACTTGTATGGTGTTAAGTTTGATATTTACTCCAATCACAAGAGTTTGAAATATCTCTTCAATCAACGAGATTTGAATTTGAGACAGAGGAGATGGATTGAATATATGGAGGATTATGATTTCAATCTTCAATATCATCCTGAAAAGATAAGTGTGATAGCAGATGCCTTGAGCCATAAATCTTATAGTATACTTACTTCTTTGATACTTGAAGAGTGGAAAAATTCAGGTACTATTGGTGATTATAATTTGGAGTATTTTGAAAAAAAAAAATAATGTTGCTTGTGTTAGCAATATAATGGCTACTCCTTTGCTTCTTCAGATAGTTCAACAGAGTTAATGGCAAGATCAAGAATTAAGAAAAATCTGGAATCAACTTCAGAATGGTGAACAACTAGATAGTTGGAGAACTAATAGAGAAGGATTTGTACTCTTCAATAGAAAGTTAGTTGTAGCTAATGATCCACACCTTCGAGAGACTATCTTGACTGAAGCTCACAAATCTAAGTTTGCACTACATCCCGGTAGTACTAAGATGTACCATAACTTAAAGAGGCAGTATTGGTGGAAAGGCATGAAATAAGACGTAGCTACTTTTGTGGCTAAGTGTATAACCTATTAGCAAGTAAAAGTAGAACATCAAAGACCAGCTAGATTGTTTCAGCCATTGCCTATTCTAGAATGGAAATGGGATAAGATCACTATGGATTTTATAATAGGATTGCCGAGAACTCAAAGTAAAAATAATGCAATTTTGGTAATTGTTGATCGAATGACTAAAACTGCTCATTTTATACCGATTCAAATTGACTTTTCTCTCAATAGACTTAGTCGTCTTTATGTGGATCACATTGTTCGTTTACATGGAGTGCCTTCCAGCATAATTTCTGATAAAGATCCAAGATTTACATCTAAGTTCTGGAGAGCTTTACAGAAAGCTTTGAGAACAGAACTAAATCTTAGTACAGCTCATCATCCACAGACAGATGGCCAATCTGAGAGAATAATTCAGATTCTAGAGGATATGCTTCGCTCATGTATACTGAATTTTGGTGGAAACTGGGATGATCATTTGTCGTTAGTGAAGTTTGCATACAACAATAACTACCAAACTAGTTTGGGTGTGGCTCCATATAAGGTATTATATTGTAGACCATGTAAGTTGCCCTTGTGTTGGGCTGACGCAGAGGAACGAGTTACTCTTGGGCTAAAATTGATACAAGAGACTACTGAAAAGATCAACATGATAAGAGAAAAACTTAAG
>JXTB01000432.1:131780-172378 GCA_002914805.1 Parasponia andersonii
AAGGAAGAGGAAGCCACTTGGGAACTCGAGACAGAGAAGTATGAAAAATACCTTCACTTATTTAATTTTCAACTTGAGGTTGTACTTTGAGTGTATGCCTTGTACTTAAATTTTGGGACGAAATTCTTTTAAGGAGAGAAGGATATGAAATTCCTTAAAAATTGTAAGGACAAATTGGTCTTTCGACCTGATAAAAAAAAATTGATGAATTTGGACGGGTTTGGGTCTAGGTTCATTTGGGCAAAAATGTAAGAAAAGTTTGAAAATTATGGTCAAAATGTAATTCATTAAAGGTATTTTTGAGAAGATTTTCAGAAAACTGGGTCAAAGTGGTAAAAAAGCAAAATAGTACCCAGTTAACCAGAAGCTGACATGTGGCGCTACAGTTACATAAATTGCCCATAAATACCTGCACTTCCCCATCTTCTCCCTCAAAGCCCCCGCGAAGACCTGCCACTGCCAGCCACTGCCGCTCCTCCTCCAGCCACCGTTGGAGTTCGCCATCACCAAAAATGATGCGTCATCGCCGGATGAATAGGCCACTACTGGAGCCAACCTCACCGAAGCTGTCTATCATTGGAAATCGCAAAAAACCTTGCGGTTGGTTTTGCTTGCTGGAGCCGATTCTAACTACCGTTTGCTGCGAAACTAGTCGCTATGGACTCGTCTCCTCACAGGCAATTTGGTAGGTTTTTGGGTGCTCTAAATTCAATGGTGAAGTCTGTTTCATGATTTAAAGCTCCGTTTAAAAATCAAGTTTTCAAACCAAGGAACCAAAGGTTCGAAATCAACATTCGTTCTTCCAAATAATGCCAAACTTTCTCTATAATCTTGTAATGCTAGTTGGACGCTCGTTTGAGGTAGGGATTCGATTACTTAATTCTAAAATTAATTTAACTTATGAATTTTACATATTTTCAAAAAATATAGAATTTCGTGAAATAATCTATAAAAATTGTGTTTATGTCTATTTTTGACCTAATTTGAGATATAAACTGCCTCGAAGACACGTCACACTAGTTGGCATGTCATATATACTGTTTTGAATTATTTTCTGCAGGAAATTGGATTTTTGTGTTTTGATAAAAAATAGTTGTTGTAATGCCGAAATTTTTAAAAAATCTAAAATGGTTTGAGAACTCAGTTTTGAGAAATAAAAGTGATTTGATTAAAGTATACTACATGGTTAATTTGAGATTTTGTGGAAATGGAGCATATCCTTATTCTGTCATTTATAAAACATTTGCATACATTCACACATTTACGAAGCCCTATATGAGGTGATCAGATTTACGATGCCCCACATCGGATGATCAGACTTACGGCGTCGCTTTAGGTGGCTCAGACTTACGAGTGATCCACTAAGACACTTCGGACATCATGATTGCATACATAGTCATATGTTGGTTTGAATAGATATGTACTGGTTTGATGGATGTCTTATAATAGTTTGAAATGTTTGAACCNCTATTAGATAATTATTTTATTTATTGTTTATGTTTAATGAGTGACGCATAACTATAAGATCTTATTTTCATTTAAATATTTTGTTGAGGCTAGTTTTGAAAAATTAGAGACCCTGGGACAAATTTTGAATTAATTGAATATTATTTATTTATTTTTTTAATTTTTATTTTAGGAAATACCTATTCTGCTACTGATCCCAGCCTCGGATCGTGACAATATCCTCTGCGGCAAATGGGAAATAGGAAAAATAAATTTTATGATTTTTCTATGATAAGATATTAGTTGATATAGTGAATTTAAATGATTTTGTGAAATTGGAAAGTGTAACGCATGAAATACAATTTAATATCTAAGTGCATTTTCTATACGTACCTGACTTCTAAGTTCTAAAATATCATATGAGAGACCCAAGCGGCTTTTCTTTCATTTTTTCTTTTTTTTTTTTTTTGGAAGTAGAGGTCCAAGCATTTATAAATCCAAATCGTCCTTTTTCTCCCTTATTCTCAATCTCAAGTCATTAACTTAGATGAGTTTAAGTGGTTAACAATATGTATAAACGTTTATATAAGTATTTATTCTTATTTCTTGCGGTTCACGTCAGATTCTGTCATATGAAAAAAAAAAAAAAAATTGAGTGCAATTATTTAATTCTTACTTTGCACTGGTGCGTACACTTTAAAAGGCATAATGAGATAGTACGGCTTATGATTGCAGCAACTATTTGTTTTTCTACTTGTTAAATAAGAAATATGTAAGCAAATTGGTTGAGCGTCAATTAACCATTTATATTATGCTTTCAACCCTTTCAGTCAATGCTTAAATATTGCTAGCAGCCACCCTTTTGTTTTTATATTGACTTTTCCTTTTAAAAAAAAAAAAAGAACACACTATCTATGCTGATTAAAGTAGTATTTATATTTTGAGTCTTTTAATTTTAGATAAAAAATTCACTCCTAATTAAGGAAGTTATAAAATATAAATGTGTAATCATTATTGAGGTCTGTAGAAAATATGTAACTAATGAATGTTTGTAGCCGTCGGTTTGTCAATCTTTACGAATGTTAGAATATTTTGACTATTTAAGATAGGGTTTACCCCACAAATGGTCTCTAAACTCTATTTAATTTGTGATAATTTACTCTTCAAAATTTTAATTACACTAATTAAATCTTTAAATTTTTTGATTTATAGTTTCATTCATAGATTGTTTAAATTTTAATTTACTGTTAAATTTATTACCAAAAACACACATGAAGAACACAATATGACATCTAAAAGAGTATTTAAATGAAATAAATTGTACAAAAGAATTTAGAGAGAACAAAATATGTATTCTTTATTTTTTTTAGAGTTCTTAGAGTTGCAAATTTAGGAAAAAATTTTCAGTGATTATTCATTTTTATACTTAAAATTCTTAAATTATTTTTTAAATATATTTTCCGATATCATTATGTATATTTTTGGTCAAAAATTTAATAGAAAGTCGCAATTTAGATAATCTAATAACTAAATTACTATAAATTGGAAAATTTAAGAACTCAATTATTATAATTAAAACTTTGAAAACTAAATTGTCACATACTGAATTACCACATATTGGATTCTTTGGCACCATTTGCGCGTTTAAGATATGTCAAATATGATGGTTAGGTATCAATATTAACCCTTTAAGATAATAATATGTCAATTTCCTTTTTTTTAACTTTGAAACCAATAATATGTCAATGTCTGTTCTGAAAATAAAAAACTTATTTCAATAGTTGAAGTGACTAATAAACTATTTGAATGAAAAAATAGAATTATTGAAATAAATACTCATTCCAATAGACTATTTAAATAGAAAAACAATAATTGTTGAAATAAATACTCATTTAAATGAATTTACTATTTGAATGGTATAGGATCGGTGAATCAAATGAGGCAATCTTGACACCATTTTTTTAGAGGAATACAAGCGACCCCATTTTTTTTTACACCAATAATAATGCTATTTATTTTTTAATATGATAAGTCAACTGTAAACAATATCAACGATTCATAAATTACCTTAAAAGCTAAAGAATCAAATTTAAAGAAAAATGAGAAAATGAGAATCGAGATAATTAACTACACAGTACCAGTGGTATATTTGGCTAAAAAAAGGTAAATTTGACAATTTTTTTAAGGAATACAATTTATCTCATTACTCCAATACATAGTACTATTTAAGTACAAAAAAGAAAAGCATAGTACTAGTTATTTTCCAATATAATAGTGCAAATATGAAGTATGAGTCATCATTAACCATTCATTATTTTCACTAAAATTTATATAAAGAATGAAAGTTTAAGAAAATTGAGAATCGGGGATAATACAAAATACTTATGGTGTAATTGATTCTCAGTATTTATAAACAAGATTTTTTTTTCTAAATTTTAATTTTGTAATAAAATGACAATTATGAGTTATTTGAAATTAAAAATAAGTCGATCTTTAGTCCCATGCCAAATTTGGCGCCAAAAATGTGCACTAAATTAGAGGAGCCTAATTTGTGTTTTAAGTTTCATTTTAACCCCTTTTCGGCAATTTATAATAGGTATAAATATTATTTTATTAAAGCTCATTGCATGGACACCTACCGGATTTTATTAAAAAAAATACTTATGGATTGGTAAAAAAAAATACCTACCAGATTGGCAACCATATATAAATATATATATATATATATTTGAGTTTTGCACTAAAACATAGTGTTAATAGTACTAGATAGGGTGTCGAGATGTGCTAGATAAGGTGTCTAGCAATTCGACCTCTCTGTCTAGCTAGAATGTAGATTTGTTCATAAAAATGGCATATAACGTAAGTGCACGATGTCAAATTTTATAGTAAAGTGGTAAATAAGGTTACCGTACCCATAGAGATTAGTATTGAAATTCCACTAAGTACTGTAATTGGATAATCTTAATTTTATCTAGCCTATTCGAATTGATTATGGATATATAATTATCAAGGAAATTTAAAATTCAAAATTAAATATCACAAAGCAATTGTAAATGTAAAGGGAAATAATGGGAATGAATTCTAGAGGTTTGACTTCACCTAACTATCCACTCTATCTTTCAATTAACAATACCACTTGATTAATTTCCTAGTTTATAACAAAGAACTCAAAATTATTTCTACTCCGTCTCTCGAGTGCCGAGTGAAAAATACTCTTAAATTCTAATTTCAATATCTCTATTCAAAATTGAGAAAACAAGAGTTCATTAAGTTTTGTAGTTCTTAATAAAAGCTTCATAGGATTCGTAGGTTTTCTCAAATACTACAACATCCTAGGTTGTATTATTATAGTCACATCTCAAAAAATCCTCTCTCTCAAGTACCAGATTCTGGAAATCAAAACATCCAAATGGTTGCTAAACAATTGAGAAGCATACAGAGCAAAATAACACAAATAAACCAATGGAAAATCACCACAAAATTGATATTAAAATTCAAGACATAGTTTCAAGTATAGGTTATATCATTCCTCTAGATAAAATACTTAATTCATAATAAAAAGGAATAACAATAAGATAAATAGGAACAACATCATGAAAGGAAGATATGAAAAAGAAAGACTCTTTTGATTTAGTGAGATGCTCTTCACATTCTTCTTGTCCATTAAAAAACATCTGAGAAAGCTCTAAAAAATTCCTCTCAAGATGTATGTCTTAGATCCCAAAAGATCCTTTTTATATCTCCTTGGTGGCTAGGTGAAATTTGGCCAAAAAGTGTCAGAACACATACCAGCGCTACGGCACTAGGTAGACAACGCTGCAATATTGAAAAATTTGTAGTTCAGCACCACACGATAGTGCCGTGGTGCTCAGTATACAGTGTCGTAGTACTAAGACAAAAATAGGGCAGCACAGCGGCACTACTTGCACAGTGCCGTGGTGCTCTAGATTCTAGAAAAAGTTCCAGAACCTTAAGCGCTGTGGCGCTATATATATAGCGTTACGGTGCTTGAGCTTCTGCCTAAAATACCTCAATTTGTTTTTTACCAACTTATTGAGCTTGTTCAATGCTTTTTATAACTATTTAAAACCTAAGAAAAATGAATAAAAACACGAGAACTAAGAGAAAAATCATGGAAATTAAACAAATAAAAGGATAAAATCATAACCAAATAAGTGAATAAAATTCACTTATCAAATTCCTCCAAACTTATTTTTTGCTAGTCCTCGAGTAAAACAAACTGAAAAGAAAGAAAAAAAAATAAAAAGAAAATATTAAGAGAAATCAAAAGCCAGTTTAGTTTGATCACCTAAAGACCTCAAAGATTGCTTGTAATTATAGTTTAGGGAGAATTGCTAAATATTGACAATATCTAGAATTTCAACTCTACATTAGTTATGCCCTTCTATTCAATTTTCTATATACAAGTGTATGTGTGTAAATAGCCAAAACACATTCAAATATTTTTAACCCGAATAAGTTTATGTAAACTATTGACATGAAATTTGATCTTAAGGCAAGAACCTCATCTTTCTCTATATGCTTGTTTTTCTAACTATTATCCACTAATGTAAACTGCACGTCACTAAAGATCAATAGGGCTTTCTAAAGCTTGTAATATGAGGTTAGGGTGAGAATAAGATAACAAAGGTTTTTTACGATTTAATCACCCTAGAGCACACATGTTTCATTCCCAGATCTTACTTCTTTACAACCCTTGAGTGAGACAATATACTTTCTTCCAAACTTAACTTTTACTCTATTGACTCCAATTACAAAATGAGCTCTCATCATGTGGCTATACCCTTAAATCATTTTTTTATAATATAAAGGTATAGCATTATTCAAACGAGATACACTCTCTTCACCATGTCCACCATCAACTATTTTTCCATATGATTAACCATAATTACAACAACTAATTTCACATGTGCTCAAGGTATAGAGTGAGAAATTGAAAATATTTAGAGGTTAGCCTCATGGTGTAGAAGTCAAGAAGATATTTTAAGCTCAATAAGGGTTGACTACGGTTTCTTTGAGCATTAAGGTAGGTTTGAGAAGGCTCAATCGATCCAAAAATGACTAAATCATATCTCTAATGTATAGCCTAATATTTTGCCTCAAATAGTTTTCAAACAAGTTCTAAAGTTCGATGAGATCTTAAGGCAATATCTAATTCGTATAAACTTTCTCTAGGTATTGGATGTATTAAATATGTTTGGCTATATACTCAAGACATAAACCAAATCAAAGTCAAGCGCACAGATTAGGTCAATATCTAGAATTATCCAAGATCTACTTTCCATTCAATCAAATTTCTTATTATTAGCCAAAAAGGGTGAACAAACTAAACTATTTTTTTTTGGAAAAGAAAGCTAAAAACAAAACACACAACAAAGAAAATTAACAATACTAAATGAAGAAAAATGTGAACACTCCGCCAAACTTAAAATAAACATTGTCCTCAATGAGAAAACATAAGAAGGGTTAAAGAACTCCCATGAAAGAAGGCATCTTATGTCTTCACCATCATCAATGTGAGGTGGAGGTGTAGATGGAATGAGGAATCCTTGCAGGTAGGTCTCCAAGTCCCCAAGCAAACAATGACAATTTACTCACCAAGGTTATAATATCCTTGATATCAACATCTTGTGCACCATGTGGTACAATTGAAACTACCCACCCAAAACTTGGTAAAATATCTCCACAATAATTAATCTTGGTTAATAAACTGGAATTGAAGCCCGAAATGTCCCCCAATTCAATATTCAAGCCAAACATTCATCGAACACCTAGAGTGCATGAATTATTTATGCACAACCAACCTTTTTATGATTCTCTAAAACTTGCCCAACCCAAAGATTATCAAGATAAAATAAGATTTCACCAACTATTCATGAAATTATCTCCAAAAATACTCAATAATTTGGTAGAAATACTTACTTGGTAAATGTTGAGTATGAGAGTCTTGAACCCTTGAGAAAAGGAGAAGAGAGAATTTGCTTAAATCTTGTAACTCCTCAAGTTTTAGTGCTGAATATAATAAAAAAAGGTTGGTAAGAGTGATAGAAGGAGTAGATTTTGAGTGGAAAAGGAATATGGTGAAATTGGTGGTGAAAAATGAATTTTTGTGTGAGGAGGAAAGTGATGAAATAGGAGAATAAATAAAGTTCAGATCTTTTGACCAGAATCGGTAGTACCGCAGCGCTATCTTAAGTTTTTTTTAGGGAAAAGGAAAGTCAGCGCAATGGCACTGCCTATATAGCACTGTAAGCCTTGAGTCTCTGGAAGTTTTTCTAGAGAGCTCAGTACCGCAGCATTGTGTACAGAGCACTACGACGCTTAAGTCTTTAGAAGTTTTTCCATAGAGCTTAGCGCCATAGCGTTGTGTATAAAACCTCACAGTGCATCGTATTTTTGTCACAAACACATCAAATTGTTCTTTTTTCAGGTCTAACTCCCACAAAATTACATAAATTACCCCTCAATCTCAAATATAGTCCAATGAATAACAAAATAACAGAAAACAAGAGCAAAAAACATAACTTGGGTTGCCTCCCATCTAATGCTTGGTTTAGTGTCATCAGCCTGACTTTCATTAACTTTCTCAACTCAGCTCTTCGAAAGGTGGCTTTCTCATATTCCTCACTCCTCTATCATAAAACTTCAATCGTTGTTTATAGACCCAGAACATATGTCCATCTTTTCCCTTTATGTCTACCATTCCAAATGGAAATATTTTCTCAACAACTAAGGGTCCCGACCATTTTGGCTTCAACTTGGGTGAGAACAACTTCAACCGAGATCTCAAAAGTTGAATTTGTTGCTCTTGAACTAACTTATACTTCATGTTTTTTTGGTCATTGCAATGTCTCTCATCTATCGGACCCTCTTCAATATACATTCTAATCATATCAACCTAATTACATGAGCTTATCTCCTCGGAAGCCTTGTTGGAGTGATAAATGTAGAACTTAACTATATCTTCATTCAACCTTAGAGATAACTCCCCTTTAGATACATCAATCGAAGCTCCACTTGTAGCCAAGAAAGATCACCCAAGGATTAGAAGTATGTCTTGGTCTTCATCTATGTCTAAAACTACAAAATCAGCTAGAAAAATAAATTTGTTGATATTTACCAATACATTATCAATGACTCCATGAGGATAGGCCAGGGATCTATTCGCTAGTTATAACATGATGGTGGTTGACCTGGCTTCTTCAAGTCCCAGCTTTTTAAATAAGGAGAAAGGCATCAAATTGATGCTTATCCCAAGGTCACACAAAGCCTTATCAAAGGATGAGCCACCGATTGTGCAAGGAATAGTGAAGCTACTCGGATCTTTCAATTTTTTTATTAGCTTTCTTTGGATAATGGCACTAAATTCTTCCGTCAACTCTACAATTTCAAATTCTTTTAACTTCCTCTTCTTTGATAAAATATTCTTCATGAACTTGACATAGTTTGGCATTTGTTCAAAAGCATCTACAAAAGGAATATTTATGTGAATTTTCTTAAAGATTTCTAAAAATTTTACAAATTGAGAATCAAGTTTTTTCTTTTCAAATCTTTAAAGAAATGGGAGATGGGGTTTAATAATTTGAGGGTAACAAGAAAAAAAAAAAGTTTTCCGGGCCAAGCAAAAAAGGGGGCCTGGGAAAAAACTGGTGCCTCCCCCCAACAAATTCAATCAAGCCTCCTAAAAGTAAAACAATGCAAAGCCCAATGGGAATACCTTCCGGAACAACTGGGAAATTTCTTCCTTATTGAGAATTAATTGCAGTTACTAATTGCCCAAGTTGAACTTCAAAAGACTTCATAATGGCACCTATACTACTCATGTGGTTTCCAATATTGTCCAACCTTACCTTATTTTTGTTGAATCTCGATCTACTCTCTGAAATAAACAAACCCAAACTCTCCTCTAATGAATTTTTCTTCTCTGTCGATTGGTTATTAAACTCGGAATGAGGTTGAAGTACATTTCTTGTATTACCATAAGATAAATTCTCACAGTTTCAAAATCCCGGGTAATAATATATAGGCAAGTTATTACCTCGGTAATTGGGTAATAATATATAGGCAAGTTATTGAGCAAGTTGTTACCTTGATAATTGAAGTTCTAGTTATTGATATATTGAATTTGCTTTGGATCACCACCATCACTAACAAAGAAAGTGCTAGTAACCATTATAGGCTCCTTATTTGTTGAATCTTCTTTAGTAGTGAGGGCTAAAATTTGGTTTGTTAAAGCCGACACTTGAACTAAAACAATAGGATCCACTTCATGAATTCCAGTCGTTTTCTTCAAGATTGACCACTTATTGGACCATTGATAGTTGTTGCATATCATTTCCTCCAACAATAATTGGGCTTCTTTGACGGTTTTGGGCAAGAGAGTACCATCGGCCACCGCATCAACAATCGCTCTTGTTTTTCCATTCAATCCAATATCGAATAATTAGACTTGAAACCAATCTCGGTATCCATGTTGAGGAAACTTTCTAATGAGGTCTTTAAAACACTCCCAAGCTTCATAAAGTAGTTCAACGTCTAATTGATAAAATTGTGCAATCTCACCTCGAAGTTGAGAGGTCTTTGATGGAGAAAAGAATATCGAAAATAATCGTTGAGCCAAGTCTTTCCATGTTTTAACACACCTAAGTTGCAAAGATTGTAGCCATCCTTGTGCCTTCTCTCTAAGGGAAAAGGGGAATAAGCATAATCGAATAATATTCTTAGAAATCCCATTCATCTTAATCAGTCACAAACCTCCAAGAAAATAGCAAGATGCACATTCAAGTCTTCATTAGGCGAATCTTTATATTGGTTTTGTTCAACCATGATGATGAAAGTCGATTTCAACTCAAAATTGTTAGCATTGATTGTTTGCCTCTGAATTCCCGAATAGTTCTCATTGACAACAAGCTTGAAGTAGTCCCATAGTGCTCTTACTTGTTGATTATTTACTTGTTGGTTGTTGGCCTCCTCCACTATGATTTGAGCTCTTTGTTGCCTTCTTTGTTGTCTTAATCTTCGACAAGTACGTTTAATCTCAGAATCAAATGGCAATAATTCCAAGCTATGGGCTCTTCGCATAAGCCACAAAGAAAACACACTTAACAAGCAACAATTATAACAAGAACAAAATAAGTAAAAAAGAATAAAAAGTCTAAATTAAAATCAAAATTACTTAGTAACAATATTGGTAGCAATTCAATTACCAATCTCCGTCAGCAACGCTAAAAACTTGTTCATGAAAATGACATACCGCAAACGCAGAGTGTCAAGTTTTATAGTAAAGTGGCAAATAAGGTTATCGTATCAATGGATTGGTATTGAAATTCTACAAAGTATCGTAATTGGATAATCTTAATTTTATTTGAAAAATTCGAATTGATTATGGATATACAATGATCAAAGGAAATTTAAAATACAAAAATAAATATCACAAAGTAATTATAAATGTAAGGGTAAATAACAATGGGAATGAATTTTAGAAATTCGACTTCACCTAATTATGCACTATGTCTTTCAATCAACAACACCACTTGATTAATTTTCCTAGTTTATAAGTAAGAACTCAAAATTATTTCTACTCTGTCTTTCGAGTGCCAAGTAAAAAATACCCTTAAATTCCAATTTCAATATCTTTATTCAAAATTGAGAAAACAAGAGTTCATTAAGTTTTGTAGTTCTTAATTAAAAGCTTCAAAGGGTTCATAGGTTTTTTCAAATACTACAACATCTTAGGTTGTGTTATTATATTCACATCTCAAAACAATCCCCTTTCTCAAGTATCAGATTCAGGAAATCAAAACAACCAAATGGTTGCTAAACAATTGAGAAGCATAAAGAGCAAAATAACACAAATAAACTAATAGAAAATCACCACAAAATTGATATTAAAATTCAAGAAATAGTTTCAATTATAGCTTACATAATTCCTTTAGATAAAATACTTAGTTCATAATGAAAAGGAATAAGAATAAGATAAACAAGAACAACATCATGAAAAGAAGAGATGAGAAAGAAAAACTCTTTTGATTTGGTGAGATGCTCTGCACGTTATTCTCTTCATTCTTTTTGTCCATTAAAAAACAACTGAGGAAGCTCTGAAAAATGCCTCCCAAGATGTGTGTCTGAGATCTCAAAAGATCTATTTTATATCTCCTTGGCAGCTAGGTCAAATTGGGCCAAAAAGTGCGAAAACATGTGCTAGCATCGTGGCGTTGAAACAATTATCGTTCAACACCGCACGAGAGTCCCGCGGTGCTTGGTATACAGCGTCGTGGTACTAGGAGAAAAATTGAGCAACGCTGTAGCACTCTGGGTTCTGAAAAATGTTCCAGAACCTTAGGCATCACAACGCTTGAGCTTCTGCCTAAAACGCCTTAATTTATTCTTTACCAACTTGGTGTGCTTGTTCAATGCTTCTATAATTATTCAAAAGCTTGAGAAAAATGATAAAAATACAAGAACTAAGAGAGAAATCACGAAAATTAAGCAAATAAGGGAATAAAATCATAACCAAATAAGTAAATAAAATTCACTTATCAGGATTCTTGATAAAATAAGTGTTAGGAGTATTTTTATATTTAAAATAATTTTAAACTTAAAAGGGTATACTCATCAAAAAATTATTAAAAGGAGTATATTTCCTAGAATGCACTATGACAAAGGTATATTTTACAAAGGACCCCAAAAATATTAATAGGAGTGTTTCTCTTTACTGACCATATTGTATTTATTTCGATTGATAAACAAAATTTGTACGCCTCACATTATCATAGAAAATCAGAATTGGGGAAAGAAAACAAAATATTATTTTATTTTATTGAGTAATGTCAAAGATACATAAATTATGCACATAAAACTCACACACATTAACAAGGTATATGTGTTTAACTGCTCATGAATATGGTGTAGTCCTACTTTAAATAAATATGTGTGATTAAAATATTTATCTTGTCAACATATGTGAGTTTTATGTGTCCTGGTATTACTTTACTTGATTTTGTTTCACTTTACATTGACTAAATTAAAAAATAACTTTTAGTACCCCTTTCTTACTTTTTTTTTAAGTTATACCTCTTTCTGACTCCTAGATGCATTATTTAATAAATTGCATTACTCAATAAAATTTCAAAGATGGTCAGCTCAGAGAATATAAATTATAGGGTTATTATGAATTTTAAACTTTTGAAGCATGTGGTGAAAATGGGTAAATTAAAAATCACTACAATATTATGATGTTTATTTAATGAAAAATTTAGAATTGCATCCAACTCGATCTTAGTCAAAAAAAAAAAGAAAAAATAAAGTTGGCAGCTTCGAGAAGACAATCGATCGACCATGGTCAAAAATTTTCGACATAAATTCAAGTCACTAGTCAAAACAGAGGCGTGATTAGGATTAGGACTAAGAACAATGATGATGGCAAGGTGCAACATGTGAGGGATGGATGTGAGGGATAGTAGCAAAAGTAGTTGGTATTCAAGTAATTTAAATATAGTTGTATATTACATAATGATAAGAGTTAGTTTTGAAAACACTAGTTGCGTATAAATACCCCTAAATATTGTATAGTGTTGCTATGGGAGGTACTTGGTGTTAATTGTTGTTTACCATTATTGATTTCTTCCTTGTACATGTGTTCATAATTTCAACAAGTTTCTTAGAAAGTTTTCAACTAATATTATTCTAGATCTTTCCAGTAAAATAACACTGATAATGATAAACATCGTAGATAAAGGTATTTAAGACTTATTGATTTGTGCTTATTACTATGCATATGTTGTTATCTCTATTTTTCATGATTTTTTTCATTTGAGTCACTCTTATTAGATGAATGGTTAAATTCCTTGATTTTGATCAAATTATTATCATCAATATATACTTATAGTTATGGTCTTTGGGCAGAATAGAGAGTTGAAAAGATAGGATGATCTAAATTGGTTTTGAATGTTTTATAGAGAAATCATAAGTACAATTCAAAAAAAATGAAGCTTTATGTAATTACTGTATAACATTCATCTCCAGATCACAAGCAACTGTGGTAACTTGTTCCCTCTTTTTCTTTCCTTTTATTCTCTTTTCCTTCCTACCAAACTATTATCATTTCTCCTCCACTTGTCATGGGAAAATAAGTTGTTTGTTAGAATTAAAAAAAAAAAAANATTAAATTGGCTCACTATTTTTTCCAAATTGAGAAGAAAAAGAAAGGAAAGGAAAATTGTCAAAGTTTAAAAATTTATAGGCAAGAAAATAAAAAACCTAATTTGCACTAATATTTGCTAATTTTAGATCTAATACCAAACAAAAGAAAGTTAGATGATTTTTTTTTCTCATTAACGAAAAGACTAATTTTTGGGATGTCTATCTCCGATGCATTAGGATGTTGGACTAGATCTATAATCTTTAGAATCAAAGTTATTGATAGTGTTATAAGCTCTTTGTATTTCATTTTAAAAAAAAAAAAAACTCTATAATGGCCTACTTTATCAGTTGGGATTTTGGTCAACTACTAATTCTTCTTGACCCTTATTTTCATCAACCAAGTATATTACATAGATAATAAAAGTACACATGACTAGGATCAACTTTAGAATAAATTGCTCATTCTTTATTGTTAAATGTTTTCGATATGTGTTATTATACTAATATTTGTCGAAGTGTTCCTATGCAGTGCAAAGGCTCAGTACCCTCAAACAGAGAGCTTAGTATATGAGAAGAATAAAGAATACATATTCATGAATATAATATACTATGATCATGCATTAGAATCAAGTTTGTTGATAACTTGGTCAAATAGTAGTTTTTCAGTAAAATATTTTTTCACGTTTTTCGGAGTCAAATTCACTATACTTTTAACACATCATAGCTTTAATTCAATGTCTAAGACTCATTTATAGTATTCTATTTGTCAGCTCCATATAAGCACAAGGTGGCAGTCACTATACTAAATTGTGTTTAATTGCATTGAGCTAACTTAGATTTAATTTATTCGCGTAATATTATTTTTGTACATTCTATTAATTAGGCATTGATACTATGTTGTATTATTAATTAGAGTCTACTTGACTTATTTTTATATTTAATGATTGGTTTTGGGGCTAGGTTCCACCAGATTATAATAAGATTGCCATATGGGATTATAGGTCAAAATATGACTAGTTTTCACTTTCTAACATAAGATTCACTAACTTAGTCTACACTTGAGTGTATAGAAATAGCCAATAATGTATTGAGTAAGCCAAGAGTGATTTAAGTTAGACACATGGAAAATTAGGGTGTGAAATACTAAAAATACCCCTTAGAATTTAAGTTATGTCTTTTCTTAGCCATTAAGTATTGATTTTGGACCATATCTGGTCATTTCTTTTCTTTTTCTCTCTATCCACGACTTGAATCACTTCAGCTACTATATTGAATTCTCTCAACTCCCCATAGTCATATCCAAGAGTTTCCAAATTGTAGAACTCAAGTTGGAGCTCTAGAAAGCAAGATAGGCCCAAACTAGTCAAGGTAATTCTACTAGTTCTTCTTCCTAAGTTTTGTTTTCCTATTTCAATTTTTCGACTTGATACTATTTAAGAAATTGTTTCTCTAGGTTTTCTTAAGTCCTAAAATCAGTTTCAAATCCTTGAAAATCAATTTGGTGGGGGTAGAAGGCAAGAGTTTCAGTAAAAGCTCAATCTAGTCAAGGTGAGCTCTATGTAGGATTTTGAAATTGTAGTCAATTTCTTTTGTTTCAGCTCTTAAAACAAAACTATTATTTGATGAATAATGGTCCTAGGAAATCTTATATATGATTGTAAACATAAAATTTAAGTAGAGGATTAAAGTTAGACCTAAAGCCCCAAAGTTTGCTATTTATAGAGTTAAGTGGTAAGAGCACCTACTACATAGGATCTTGGTTCTAGGTTCGAGTTACACTAGGGTAGACGTGAAAGCCTATTATCCCTAATCGGGTAGACTGTAGATTAGGTAGTACTAGATATTTTCCTTTAATTTGTAATAAGTGGAGGTCATTAGTTAAGCCCCACTTTAAAAAAAAAAAAAGTATTTTAATGTGTAGTAGATTAAATTTTCTATATTTGTAATATGATTTCTTAAACTCAAAGTATATATGTTATTGATCCTATTATTTATTACATTCATTTGGTGGTAGGTTATGATGGCACACAAGTGTAAAAGAGGTTTAAACTTTTTTTATACCTAAAAAGAGTTCAAAGTATGCTTATATCATTCTAAGTGATCCTCTTTGATGTGTATATGTAAGAATTGGCTTGTTAATTTTTATTGTAGATACAAACTAAGATTTAAGAGATGTGTGAAGGTCCTAAAAATAAGGAAGGTACTATCTAAATATTTTTGAAACTAAATGGCATCATTTAGAAGCAAATAGACTAGGTTTTACGAAAGTATATGCCATTTTGGTTCATTTTGTGATTAGATTTCTTGACTTTGTGAAAGTTGTAATTTATGTTTATGATTGTTTTCTTTAAGCATTTTATATTATATTGATCATTTTAGTAATAAAATTGATATCAGATCTTCTACACACCTTGCTACAGAGAATACTGACCATTTTCATTATCTTTTCTGTCGAGCAAAAGGTAAGTAAAGACTTATTTTAACTGTATCACAAGAACAGTGGTAGATATAAGATGTTTTCTTACATGCTTATGTGTATTATTTCAATTATATATTATTTATATTATTGTTATAAAATTTACAAAAGACACATGCATGACATGATCATTTAAGCATGATTTTTAAAGAAATGAAGTTTTCCACGCATTGGATTTAAAGTAGTATCATCATACTGATTTTAGAAGATATATTTTAAGTACATTNCTTCCTAAGTTTTGTTTTCCTATTTCAATTTTTCGACTTGATACTATTTAAGAAATTGTTTCTCTAGGTTTTCTTAAGTCCTAAAATCAGTTTCAAATCCTTGAAAATCAATTTGGTGGGGGTAGAAGGCAAGAGTTTCAGTAAAAGCTCAATCTAGTCAAGGTGAGCTCTATGTAGGATTTTGAAATTGTAGTCAATTTCTTTTGTTTCAGCTCTTAAAACAAAACTATTATTTGATGAATAATGGTCCTAGGAAATCTTATATATGATTGTAAACATAAAATTTAAGTAGAGGATTAAAGTTAGACCTAAAGCCCCAAAGTTTGCTATTTATAGAGTTAAGTGGTAAGAGCACCTACTACATAGGATCTTGGTTCTAGGTTCGAGTTACACTAGGGTAGACGTGAAAGCCTATTATCCCTAATCGGGTAGACTGTAGATTAGGTAGTACTAGATATTTTCCTTTAATTTATAATAAGTGGAGGTCATTAGTTAAGCCCCACTTTAAAAAAAAAAAAAGTATTTTAATGTGTAGTAGATTAAATTTTCTATATTTGTAATATGATTTCTTAAACTCAAAGTATATATGTTATTGATCCTATTATTTATTACATTCATTTGGTGGTAGGTTATGATGGCACACAAGTGTAAAAGAGGTTTAAACTTTTTTTATACCTAAAAAGAGTTCAAAGTATGCTTATATCATTCTAAGTGATCCTCTTTGATGTGTATATGTAAGAATTGGCTTGTTAATTTTTATTGTAGATACAAACTAAGATTTAAGAGATGTGTGAAGGTCCTAAAAATAAGGAAGGTACTATCTAAATATTTTTGAAACTAAATGGCATCATTTAGAAGCAAATAGACTAGGTTTTACGAAAGTATATGCCATTTTGGTTCATTTTGTGATTAGATTTCTTGACTTTGTGAAAGTTGTAATTTATGCTTATGATTATTTTCTTTAAGCATTTTATATTATATTGATCATTTTAGTAATAAAATTGATATCAGATCTTCTACACACCTTGCTACAGAGAATACTGACCATTTTCATTATCTTTTCTGTCGAGCAAAAGGTAAGTAAAGACTTATTTTAACTGTATCACAAGAACAGTGGTAGATATAAGATGTTTTCTTACATGCTTATATATATTATTTCAATTATATATTATTTATATTATTGTTATAAAATTTACAAAAGACACATGCACGACATGATCATTTAAGCATGATTTTTAAAGAAATGAAGTTTTCCACGCATTGGATTTAAAGTAGTATCATCATACTGATTTTAGAAGATATATTTTAAGTACATTATTTAGTCTATCTATTTTAGGTAAATATGGTTTACACAAGTATCATTCCCGTATAGGTGGGCACAGCTTATCGGCTGCCGAGACTGAGATTTAGTAGGTGCATTACCTAGTCGATCTGCATTTGGGAGGTATAGTTCGCACTGATCATGTGTTTCCTTCTTACATAGGTGAGTACGGCCTACCAACTATCACGATTTTGTAGTGTACTCAAGGGTCCTATAAAGAAATATTTTCTAAGAAAAGTGCATCAAAATGAAAAGTTACGAAAGAAAGAGTACAATAGGAATTTCAATGAAGTTTATGCATGAAACATGTTCACGAGCATGCACGATCTTTACTTACTAAGCATTAGCTCATTTAGTTCTTATGATGCAGGTGATAAGATATATGATATATAGAGTTGTTGGTTAGCTAGCATGCTTTCTTGTCACTAATCATACAGATGTAGATGAGCTTGACTTATAGGCAATGTCTTTGTCTTTTAATATTTTGATGTGCTATAAATATTACTACTGATGACAAGATAAATTGATACTTTTTGGTTATACATTTTGTAAAAATACTTTCAAAAAGTAATACCACGCAACTTTTTTTATTTTACAGTTTGAAAAGATTAAATTGGCCCAATTTTTTGAACAAAAATAAAGTTATGTTTTATAAAAGAGTAATACTTCCTAGTTTGACCTATATAGTCATATAGATAAGCTAGAGGGTGTTACAACACATGATTTAGTTAGACTACTTATGATGAGTGAATGATGAACTTAATCTATTGGATAATTAATCTTTTCTTCCAAGTTGAATTTGTGGTTGTAAATGATACATATCTTCATCTAAAAATAAAAAAAACTTTTAAGTGGAATCCTACTAACTCACGCAAAATGATTTGTGTACAAAACATTTCAAGAATAATTTAATTTTTAATTGCTAAATAAATACAACAAAATGAATCATATATTTTTCTTCTCATCATTTTTCTAAATCATCTTCGTAATAATTCTTTTCACCAGTATCAGCACATGTGCCATAAGTAAGAAACATAAGATTTTGTGTCATATGACTCGTATCCTCCATAAAATGAACTAGGCTTGCAATCTTTAATTATGAAGTCACACTAAACAATACCATATAATAATGCTTATTAAAAGCCATGCAACTTCCGTGCAAATTCATGCTACTAATTATAGCCACTCATGGAGTTCAGCTTTTTTAATTGAAATAATTCATTGATTAATTAATCATTTCATTATTTTGTGTTCTCCTTGTTGGAATATTTTGTATTGACTAGCATAATGATTAACAATTCACTATAATATCACAATTAAGTATGTTAAGAACAACTATATTTCCATGTATAATTGACTTTGTATGGTATTGCATACGGGCCATAATGAGATGGACACTTGTTGACTAACTAGTAAGAGGCCCATAGACTCCCTCATTCCTAATGTCATAGTCGGCTCATTGGGCTATGGCACCTTCTTCTATCATAATTGCATATATGTATAGACACATTTCATGTGTCTAGTATAGAATGTATCATTATGAGAGAGTGGATGGGAGAAAGAGTGCAGAGAGCTCATAACCCTCCTCTTACACCTATGTTCTTCTTGATCTTGGAGGCTCGGTTAAAGAGAACATGATAGGAATAAATTCAATGAAAAGCTTGAAAGGTAATACTCTAATTCTCTTGTTTGATATACTTCAAAATCAAATAGTTATTTAATATTTGGATGAGCTATGAAAATTATTGTTATGAGTTTTGATTCATTGATTTACTTATCAAACATGCTTATTATTTTCAACCATTACTATCAGAGTTTGGGTCCATTTAATTTGAGATTATCAAATTTTATCTGTTCATTCTCGAATTTTTAGTTTATTTTTGTGGGATTTTATACAATCTTTTCAAAAGCCTATTCTGGTACAACTAATTGTGATATTGAGCTTATGAACCTTGAATATGACTTCTAAGTATTAATTTAGCGGAGTTTTATGGAATTATTTGGCCATTTTCATGAATGTTTTAAATCTTTGAATAATGGGTGAAAATGGGTTTGTTTTTTAGAAACCTATCAAGGTTTTTGAGGCCAGATAATTGTCATAAATAGCAAGGAAATGAAATTTGGAGCAAAATCCTACAAAATTCACTGAAAACGGAGCACCTAAAGCCAAGAAATATTCGAATCGGATTGCACGGGTCCAAATCGAATCAGACAGACTTGACTGGAGGTCAGGGAGGATAAAAACGACATGTCATTTTGCTTCAAACAAACAAAAAATAACATTTCATTCCGTAAGACAAAAAAGCAATCATTTTCAAAGAAAAACGACACGTTGTTTTTCTTCTTTGAAAAAAAGAAATGTCGTCCATAGGCATAATGGTTGCCATTTCTTGTATAAATGACATGTTGTATTTTATCCTTGAAGGCCAAAATGACATGTCATTTTTAGAGACCAAGATTTTTTTAAAAAAATAATTAAAATGGAACTTTTTCAATTGCGCACAGGGGCAAGCACATGGTTATTTTTGTCCATAATTTTCAATATTTTGATTCATTTTTTATTTCCTAATTATTTATTTTTTTGGTCTATTATAAAATGTTTTATTATATTTTAAATATTATTTTAGATAATAAATCTCACAATTTAAATTAAATTAATTCTTAGGCATAATTATATACAAATTTTGACCTTGTCCCATATTTAGTAATATCTCAATATCTGTAATTTAATATTATACATGGTTATATAAATATTTTGATAATTTTATGTCACTCATGATTCTATGCATATTTTGGATAGTTTTACACTTTGAATTTCAGTTTGAAATTCTTCATATTATGTGGCATAATTAATTGCGAGATTTTGACAATCGTAAAAGCTTATGTGGTTGTCTATCGTGAGTCTAAGCTTATCAAATCGTCAAGCATAATTGATTAATTATTATATTCTCACTTTTGGCCAATTTTGAATAATTTTTATGCCATATCTTGTTGTTATATACTATATTTTATTCTTGAAAAATTCATTATAAGTGATAAATAAATTTTGGCATATTATATGGATAATTTGTGATTTATTGCTAATTTTATGTGTGCATTTTTAGTAGTAATTATTATTTGATAACATAAATGCATGATTGGCCTTGTTTAAATTTTGTGAGATTTTGACTTATTTTGGATGCTTTTACTCTTGTCTGTCGTAAGTTGAGCATATCAAATTATTAATAGAAAAATTGTGATTATTATTGTTTATTCTTCCTTGGTTGATCATAATTGATAATAAGGTTTATACGCACAATTAAATTATCCCATCGATAATTTTATTATTTGGTATAATGTTTAGATTGGTAAAGGAAGTACATTGAATGTCATTAACCACACAATTTTTTCTGTCCTGTCAATAATAGATTGATACATTTGGTTATGGTATTTTGGTGTATTGTCCTTAGCTGCAAATGAGTCCTTGTTTGTTTAAGGGACTCTAGCACACAATGATCGCGTTATTAATTAGATCATTAGGAAAGTTGAGAGGAAGAGCAAATTGTATAATCTTGGTTTTACATATATATTAGTGATATTGCTCTTGGTTATTTCCTCTAGCTTTAAGCAATTTTTATATCTCTGCCATTTTGACACTGAATAAGACTATTATGTCTGATAAAATAAATCTCGTATCAAGAGTGATAAAGCAAATAGACTAGGCCTTGTGAGTTTCTACAACTCTTAAATCCATTATTTATAGAAAATTAATGCATTGAAACTCCATGAAAAGTAGGAGTATTTAAAGAGGTGTTCTTTAAGGTAAGGTATTTATGGAATAATTGATTTGTGACAGCTTTTGAGGATAAGATCGCTAAGAAATTTTTTGAAGTCACGAGAAATTTGGATGTTTTCCCTACAATGATGAGGATAGACTTTTAAGTGTTTTAAATTCTATATTTTATGATGGTATTAGTGGAATTAAAAATCATATTGATAAGATGTTTTCTGGTTAGTAAGACTCATAGGAATTGGTATAGATTATTGGGAAAACTCTTCCATTACTAGTTTATTTTGATTACATCAAGTTATGATGCTCATAAAAAACAATTGATTAGAGACAAGACTTGACCGTTATGAGAAGTAATTGATTTACATGAGCTGAAAATAATACTTGTTGAGGAAGAGGATGATATAAAGGATATCATTGATGAAGATTAAGTTTTCAACTAGTCTTGGAATAACATGTACACTTAGTGGAAAATATCATCTTAAGTTGACACTTTAGATATAGTCAAATTATGACTTGGCTTATTATATTCTTTTGGGGTTATATGTACTTGTTTATGTTTCTTCTAACTTAGAGCAACTTAATTTTTAATATCTATTAGTTTGAATGTATAACTATAAATTATACTCACACACTCTTGTGTAAGTACACACAATTACAAATAATATAGATATAGAAATAGAGTTTCGAATCCATGAGAATTACTTTTTAATTCATTGCTAAGTTTCAAAATTATCTCAACCCTGACTTTATCCAAACAAACTATATAAAAATTTCGAAGAAATAAAACAAAGAAACTAAACTAGTATACAAAATGAATAAAAGATAAATTAATAAGAAAAATGTCTATGTTTATTAATTTCCCAACCATTCTCTTGACATGCTATTTCATAATTTATCTCTTAAAATAATTAATCCACTAGAGTTTCAAACGAGAATTCGAATGTATTCACAAACTCCTTTCTAAGACGTAAGTGAAAATACTCAGACAAGCTAATATGTTACTCCTAACATAAATTGACTAGATTCATTAACTTTAGTAATTCTCAAAGAGGTTGCACAAGTCACATAGGTATATTCCTATCTTATACAAACTTACCCCAAACCAGGTAATCTTATGTTATTTTACAAGTCACATAGATATATTCCTATCCTATACAAACTTACCCCAAACCAGGTAATCTTATGTTATATTATCTCAGTCCAAATTTCTAATCTCTTTTCCAAACTCATAGAAATTTCACTCAACAATTTATTTAGTGATTAATTAAATAGAAGTAATAAGCACAAGATAAAACAAATAACTCAACAATAGATTTGATTAATAAAAGAGAAGAGAAATAAATAAACAGAAGAAACTAGATTGGTTCATATAGTAAAACTAGACAAAAAAGAATTTAATTCATAAAATAAATTGAGAACAATGGCATTTTAATACCATAGAATCAAGAAATACAAATATTAAAGAGAAAAGAATTTTAGAATTCTCCCTCTTTTAAAAAGCTTGAAAGTATTTATGAAGGTTTTCAATCTCCTCCTCCAAACTTGGTTTTTACTCTCTTGAATCCTCCTTCAAAGATTTACTCTCAATAATATCACTCACTAGATATGAAAAATACAAAGAAAAACTCACAAGAAAATGAAGAGAAAAACCTATGAACAAACTATGATGCTGATATTGTGGAGGAAATCAATAAATAAAGTTGGTTAAAGCATATCTTCATCTTCTTCTTTCTCTTTCTCCTCTCCTTCTATGGATGCCACTCTCTCTTTCTCTCTATCTCAATATATCTCTTTCAACCCCAAAGATAGGGTTTTAAAAATGTGACTCATGTAAATCTAAGGCAGGCCAAATTTAGACCTTTAGATCGTCAAAACATTAATCTTGACTATCAATTATTAACCCAAGATGCAGGAGGTGGTGCTGTGGTGCCAAAACTTTCCGAGAGTTAGCGCTGCAATGCCACTTTTCTACTAATTTGGTACCTCGGTTTCTCAGGTGCGCCTTCTTCATTTGAGCTCTGATTTACCTCATTTTCATTTCATTACAATCGTATCAGATTCAACTTCAATTCTAATCGCTAAGAGACTCATTTATGATGCATAAATTCATCTCATTTTGCATCAAGTACTTTTATTTCATTCTCTTATCAACACAAACAAACAAAATATCAAAATAAACAAAAAAGCAATTGAAACAACTTGATTTAAACAAAAACATAGAAAAACTTAAGACAAATTAGTACAAGATAACTCAATTTTATAGAGTTAACAATATTTAATTTTGAGTGATTGGGATATACTTTCTTTTATAATTGAAAAGTTAATTATACCATTAATGATCTTAAATTTCTGAAAGATGAAAATCTACATATTACGGTATAAGAATTGAATTACAATTCTAGAATTTCAAATGGGAAGCTCGGTGGTAATATTCATATGGTGTATTATAAGTTTCTCATCCAAGATTGCTATGCCTATGCTTGTTACTTCAATTGATTAGTAAGCTGCCATGGTTATGAGAGAAAGATTAACACTTGTGCACTTTTTTTGGAATCAATCCATGCTGAGCATTTTGGATCATTAATTCCTTAAGTTATAATAGTTTATAAAAGACTATGGATCTTTATGGATAACTACTCTTATTATGGTCAGATTGAGCTAATTATTCTAAAAGTCTAACTCATAGAAAATGGATTAAAGCGATCAATTCTGATGATCGCGATGATCATTATAAGAGATATAATGAGGCAAAACATAATCCTAAACCTTTTGCAAAAATTTTCCTAGAATATAATATTAATAGGCATTATAGATAATAATCAGATCTCTTGGATACTATAATATTGTAAATGGGTATAAATCATACGTTTCTTGATAGTGTGATATCATTTGAGGATTAATTTATGATGATTCATATATGATTAAAGGATTCTAGATTTGATTATCTGTCTCATACCACCATAATGATTGAGTTAGATAAAGCTGTCGATTTTATTGATGTTTTTGGTATAAGGCAGAGACTATGGGAGATGTTATTTGATGAGAAATATTTTGTATTATTATCTCCATTTTTGTTGTTTCTGCTGTAATTATTGGCCATATGATTGATCAGAAACATATAGTCACTCATTTTATATCTATTGATCTGGTGATACTTAATAACTCCATATGTGAAGGAAGATATATGTATTTTTTGAGGAGATTATAGTGATTTGATATACTTACAGTGTTTGGAGACTTTAGAGTTTATTAGCAACACGAGTTTAACATTGATTATACCTCTAATATAATTATCTACCAATAAGCCATTAGCAGTCCTCAATTCTTATTGAGGATGACACCATGAATAGTGAAATGAATTCCAAGTTGTATGGAAATATGGGACTAGGTTGAATTAGACAATGAATATTGACCCATTAGATTGGTATAAGTATTTCAGACCAAGTGTGATTACGAGATTTAAGTGAAAAGTATAAGCAAGGCTTCTAGATAAGAGCTTTTAGCAAAACTTTTCGATTATTTCTACTAAAGATACTTTATTTATTTTGTAGGAGTTAGTACTATTTTGACTTGGAACTTTTTCAAGTGGACGTGAGAACTAAAATTATGATTGAATATCGAGTGTTTACATGAATATCGAGTGTTTACATGGCTATATTGATTGGTTTTGAGATACCTGATAATGAATATATAGTTTATAAGATCTATAATTTAGTTTATGGATTGAAACTAGCATTAAAATAATGGTTTTACAAATTTGATGAGATTGTCACTACAAATATGTTTTGCCGAATATTATTGATCAATGTGCATATGTGAGCATCAGTGGAAAAAACTACATATTTATGATTTTATATATTATTGATATTGTGCTTGCAAGTAAAAATTCTGACCCAATATCTGAGATAAATAATTGTTAATTAGTCATATATATATATATATATATATGAAGAATCTTAGAGAAGTCTCGCATATTCTAGATATACAGGTTCTTCATAATTGAACTAATGGCATCTTGGATTTTCCCCTAAGAATTGACATTGATCAAATTTCTTAAAAAGATCTTATTTAGGATATTGTTCTCCTTAGAAAGTACTAATTCCAAAATGTTACAAAATATATAAGGGCCAAAATTCCATTAGATGATATTGAGAGAGATCATATGAAATTAGTCCCTGTGCGTTTGTTGTTAGTAGCCTAATTTATACTCAAGTACACACATGCCATGTTCTTGTTATATATTTATTGTGGGCATATGTCGATTAGGAACTTGAGTGGTTTTTTGGATACTCAGGATCGTATGTTATGATTGATTTATTGGCGAATCAATGCTCTGGACATAGTTGGATCTTGCGGCGCCGAGGTTATAGGCTACATAGAAGATAAAAATCCAACCCTGTATATATTGTTATGATGATAGGAGGAGTTGTTTTGGGATTCAGTGCCAGTTAGACACTTACAGCTACCTCGCCCATCAAGGTAGAGTTTTGTGGTGAGTTATGAGGCTAATTTTTATACAATATGATTGTGAAATTTCGTTTCAGCATTCAGAGTAATTGACTCTATTTTGAGGTTGCTGAAAGATTTATAATTATAATTTCACGGTTATATCTTTCTCTTAGAACTTGAGGAGTACTGCTAGCTCAAATTATATTGATATACAGTTCCTATTTCTTGGGAAGAAGATTGTAGAATCCTCATTCATGTTGAGAATATGCCTATAAATGCTATGTTGGCGAATTCATTAGCGAAATGCTAACCTTATGTGTATTTTTTGAGAACATGCATCCCACATAAGACTGTTAGGAGCCTTAGTTGTATTGAGCTAGTAAGAGTATTTAGTGTATGATTATACAGTCCAAATTAGAAAATGTTAGAATATTTTGTATGGACTAGCATAATCATTGACAATTCAATATAATGTCACAATTAAGCACATTAAGGACAGCTATATTTATATGTATGATTTACTTTGCATGATATTGTATATGGACCATAATTGGATGGACATTTGTTAATTAACTAGCAAGAGACATATGGGCTCTCTCATTCTTAATGTCCTGACCGGCCCACTAGACCATGATACCTCCTTCTACCATAATTGCATATATATAGACACATTTCATCTATCTAGTATGGCATGCATCATTATGAAAAAGTGGATGGGAGAAAGAGTAAGGATAGCTCATAACTCTCCTCTTGCACCTATGTTCTTCTTGAACTTGTAGGCATGGCTGAAGAGAAGATAACCACAAATCCAATAGAAAGTTTGAGAGAAACATTCTTATTTTCTCTTGTTTGATATAATTCAAAATCAAATGGTTGATTAATGTTTGGACGAGCAATGAAAATTATTGATATGAGTTTTGATTTATTGATTCACTCCCTAAGCATGCTTATTATTTTCAATAATCTTCTTTTCTATTCAATCAATCATTTACTCATTTCAATCTCGTCTCTTTGACGATGCGTTATTCCAAATAAGTACATCTTTTTTAGTCATATTCCAATAATTAGGTTTTCTGTAAATTATCAAGAAAAAAATGCTACATATCAAGACACTTATTAAGGAAAAAAAATGTATACTAAATATCGTGAATGTTGAATATCATAAGACTTCATAAAGACTCGAAATAATTATATCTACTATATATTACTTAAGAGCTTCTATTTTTCACTAGTCAATTAATCGTGAGAGAAAAATAAATTCACTCACAAGTGACAAAGGGTTTTTTTTTAAGTGACACAAGTAACAAATTATTTTTGTTATCGACGCTTTGGGGAAAAAAAAAAGTCAATTGTCAACAAATTAGAGCTATATCACCGGTACGACAGCATCTTTTGCGTCGTTGGTCGTCGTACTTGGATCTTGGAATCTTTTTCGCCCAATGAGTTGCCGAGTTTGGAATCTTTGTTGACGAAGTTGAACCTTTAATCCTTGGTCCTGACTCCTGAGGATCTGATTTGTTGAAAAATAGAGAAAATTTCGGGTGTAAATAAGAAAAAAAAATCAAATTTTGAATTACGCAAAAACAGAAGCTTCTCCAGAAAGCTAACACGCATATTAAGCTAAAGACAGCTAAGCAAATCAGGGGTACTCTCGTAACTTGGTAACTGGAACTGAAAAGCTCTCCGTGGGAAAGGCCTTTCACAGAAGCAAAGCTAACACGTAAGCAGAACATCTCGAAGGAAGGGCAGTTTTGTAATCTTATGTCCTTGTTATTTTTAATTTTAATTTTCTTCTTCACATCTATAGCGCTAAATACACACTTTTAATCCTCTCCCGAAAATTCGCAAAAAAATTATATAATTTGCTTTTTTTTTTTTTTTTCTTTTCCCATTTCTGACTTTCCCCGCCATTTGTTTCCCACAAAATTTCTATTCCCAAATCTATAATCCCCTCTAGGGCTTTGCTTCCTCTCTCTCATTTCTCACTCGCTCAGGAAAAAAAAAAAAAAGAAAGAAAGAAAAACCCTAATTTTCGGATAAAGGTCCTCCGATTTCGACATATTTACGGGCGAAGCCACTCTATCTGACCTTCATACATGCCCTTACGTTGCCAATTGGGGACGACGACTCCTCACCGGTTCACCAATCGATGAGTTATCAGCAGCCCCCCGGTTCGGTCCCCGCCGGCTCCGGCTCCGTCTCCGGCAGGAACTGGAACCACCGCGGCATCGCTCTCTCGAACACCATACACTCGGAGGTCGCGCCTTGCTTGCCTCTGCCTTCGCTCCCGGTCTTCTGCGGCGCTTCCGAGCCCGAGCTCAGCTTGTTCGACGTGCCGAGCCGGAGTAGCTTCTGGGCGCTCAATCGGACTGAGGTTCTTGCTCAGTCTGCTAGGATTGCTGATCTGCTTCGACAAACAGATGTCTCTTACTTGTGAGCGAACAATTGAATTTGAATTTGAATTGATTTTTTTTTTTTGAATTTCTGAAGTTGTAGTTCCAAAATTTGATACGAAGCTATTTTCGAAATGTAATTTTGATTCGGCGTCGTCGCATTTGTACTTGTGTGTTTGTTTTGTTGTAGTCATTTTATTATAGGTTGCCACTTATAAGTAATAATTTGAATTTGGATGTGTGCTTGATTGCAGTTGCGTTTCACTTGATGTAAAATTCAGTAGTTTTTGTCGAAAAGAGGACCCTCTTATAGTAGTCGAAATCTCGATGCGAGCTGAGATGACATGAAATGAAATGATATAACCGATAAAATTATTTGTTTCTGTTTAGTATGGAGCAAAAGTCTTTATTTTCCTTTTTTGAGTAAAGATTTTTATTATTTTCTTGTTAACTTATGTTAATTGGTTAGATTTTTTTTTTCGTATATTTTAATTAATGCACTTTGATTGTAAAATTGTGTTCGATGGCGTCATTGATTAAGTGGAGTTGTGATTGTGGTTGGATTTAGGATCTTCTTCTTACTCAATTGCTATCAAGGATTTTAATATATTATCTGAAAAGGAAATTTTGATGCTGAAAGGGCTTTCGTTAAGATTTTTTAGTCTGATTTAGCCTTCATTAATTGGTACGGTACCGAGTAAAATGTCTGTTCATTAGTCGTGACATGGTCTTTAGTAGAACACAAGTCACATTCTTTTTAATGTTCTTGTTTTTCTAGAAGGGTACTCAAGGCATAAATCTTCCTTTTATATTATGCTTGCCCTAGGTCTCTATACTTTTCTCATATGTCATGCCATGTGCAGGAACCTCAGAGACGATTCCAAGGAAGTTTCGTATGGTTATCTGGAGCATTTAGATCTTCACGATGAAGTTCTTAGATTCAATCCAGAAGCATTCGACTTCAATGCTCCAGGTAAAGAAAGTATTTGGTTGCATTTTAGCTCTATTTACTGGATGTTACTATCTGTGCATTTCAGGTTCTACTCAAATTGTGCTATGATATCAATAGTTGTTTGTACTCTTTCGAGTAGAGATGAATGGGCTTGTATTTCAGGAGTGAAATATATTTATATGAGAGAGGTTCGACTTGTTCTTCTGAAATTTGTTAGCAGATTTCTTATGTTGCAATAATATTTTTATTGAGCCACTCAGGCCATATAATTATTAATTTGGTTTGTCCCAACAATTTAATCGGGTGTGCTAAAGATATATACGACTGATTTGTACATGTTAGTAATACTTTTTCTTTTATCCATTATATTTACGTTTGAATATGTCATTGACTTAAATTTATTTATTATAGCATATTTTATTGCCAAATGGATTTTGTCAAGTTAAGCACTGAGGCTTGATCAAGCCAAAATGCTCACTCAGGGATATTGTTGTCTCAATAGTCAATAGTGTACATTATTCTTTCCTTGCAGTTTTTCTACTTTTTTTTTTTTTTTTGTGTGTTGCTTTATGTTGTAATGGTGAGCTCTTAAAACATATAAGATGAACTGTGCTTATTGGTTCTTGCACTGTTCAAGTTTCTCAGGTCCTATTAAGGAGCAGATCTCTGTTGGTACAGTGCCTGAAAAGAAGCCCTTTGAGCCAAGTATACCTATTCCAAGTCATGTTCAAAGGGACCACGTTGTAACTCGAAGTCATCAGTTGAACCATGTTCCTTCTCATGTATGGTTACATTACTATTATTGTTATTTTTTGGTAGAGATATTCATGCATACATCTACTTTTAGCAAATGATGTTCGAGTTTTTCTTGTGTGTAATATGTTAAATACAGGATATATCAACATCATCTTCCAGAAAAACAAGAGCCAAGAGGAAAATGACTGAGAACATCTCAATATCAGTTGAATCAGATCCCACTGAGCTTCAAGGTTGACCTACCCGGTCTTCATTTTCCAAATTCCAATTGTAATTGCAATAATCTTTCATGCTTGCCTGTTTTGTTGATAGAAATTTTTTCTGGTTTTCTTCTAGATGCGGCAATTGGCAGCTTTTGTGAGTTGGTGGATAACTTTTGTGGCAGAGCTGAAATATTTAGTGATGACCGGGATGAAGCAGAGTGGTTATCCTTACCCCTCTCTGATATCAGAAACCTTGTAAATGAAATAATGTCTATTCATGCAAAGGGACTTCTAAATTCGATTCCTGTAGATATTCTTGTTAGACTTTTGAGGGTTTTGGATCAGCAAATTCATCGGGCTGAAGGCTTGTCCATTAATGATTCTGAATATGTAAGTTTTTGAGGCCTATCTTTCAGCGTGGCATTTTTTTTGTGTGCATATTCCCTCTTCCCTGTTAACAACTATTCTAAAATAGTTTCTTATCTTGCTGCAACTGCCTTGGAGTTTTGATATTAAGTGAGCTTAAAGAGTTATGCATATGCCATTGTTTTGTTGTGTAGTTCTATCCCTCATATTGACTTAATTGTAGTTTCCTCCCTGCTTAAGTTTCTATATATTTGGTTTTGTTTTTTAATTCATTCTTTTTGGGGTATATTGTCTGAAAACTATTTGGATACATAATGGTGTTAAAAGTTTCTGGATTTTGGTACTAAGTAAACTCATTGCCTTTTGCTTGATCTTTTTCCTTTCTTTTATATTTCAGTCAGATTCAGATGTGATTTCGTCAATCTTTTGTGGTCTTGAGTCCATTCATGCAGCTTTAGCGCTGATGGCTCACAATGATATGCCAAAGCAGCTATATAAAGAAGAGGTGAATGCTTTATTTAGAGTAAACTTCTTTCGTTAAGTGAGGATGGTGGTTTTGCAATGTTAATGCTACTAAGTACTTTGATTATTCTTGTTATTTATATGAGTTAAGCAGATGACTTACTATAGCTTTTTCAAGCCAGATGATTGAAAGAGTTCTGGAGTTCTCCAGGCGTCAGATCACAGATATCATGTGTGCTTATGACCCATCATACCGTGCTTTGCATAGACCAAGTGATAATGGGCCACTTGAAGGTAACTTTATGCTAGAATAGCTTGGGTTTTAGTTAAATTACTCCATTTCCGAATAGACAATACTTTCTTCACTTGCTCTGTAATCTTTGTAGTAATCTGCATCCTTCCATTTGTCTTATTTTATCTGATTTTTGTTAGTCCTTATGGTAATCATTTTTCGGTTAAGCTGTGTTTCCAGCTTTGATGACCTGATATTGTGCTGCACATTTTAACATTTTGTCCTACAGCTGAGGAGGATGAAGAGATTGATGCTGAAATTGGCTCAGCATCCAAGAGGCGACGTAGTGTTAAGACTCTCAAAGTGAAGAAATCAGCAGTAAACAAGTCTGCTTATCTTTACTGTGCCTGTAACATTGAATTTTGGCTATATTAACTTAATGAGCAAGCTGTTTCTGATTGCTTACCCTGTATTTATAGGGTTTCTGCTTCTGTTAATACCATGCTTCAAAAGATGTGCACTATTCTTGGTTTGCTTAAGGATTTGTTGATGATAGAGAAGTTGTCAGATAGTTGTATCTTACAACTAGTGAAAACAAGCTTTACAACATTCTTGGTGGACAATATCCAACTCTTGCAGCTCAAGGCAATTGGTTTGCTTAGTGGGGTAGACATCTGTACCATTATGTTTCCCTTGAAAGCTTGTTCTTTCGTCAAGCGTGTGACACACTTAGGCACACACATGTACAGATATGTTGCTACACTGATAGAATGTTAGTTTTCAGTGTGTTATTACTATTACTACTAGGTCTGTTAGTCACTGATAACTTGTAACTATTTTATGGTGTTACAGATATTCTATTCATACTCACAACATAGGACTTATGTGATAGATGAATTACTCCAGCTCCTTTGTAAGCTACCATTTTCAAAGCGAGCTTTGAGAGCCTATCATTTACCTGATGAGGAACAAAAGCAGATTCAGATGATAACTGCTTTACTTATTCAGTTGGTTCATTTTAGTACAAACCTTCCTGAAGCATTAAGGCAGTCATCGACTGGTAATCCCATGTTGGAAGTTTCACTTGAATTAAATTATCCAACAAAATGCAATGAAGCAGCTACCGACGCATGTTGTCTATTTTGGACCCGTGTACTTCAGCGCTTTGCTAATGTGAAAACACAGGATGCATCTGAGTTGAAAGTTATGATGGAGAATCTTGTTACTGATTTGCTGACAACACTGAACCTACCAGAGTATCCTGCTTCAGCTCCTATTCTGGAGGTAACGTACCTAATCATTTGCTTTATCCTGTTTCTGTGTTTTGATTTAATTATTCCATGCTGAGCCAGAGTTATTTGTAGGTCCTATGTGTCTTACTTCTCCAGAATGCTGGGCCAAAATCTAAGGACGTTACTGCACGTTCTATGGCCATTGATATTCTTGGTACAATTGCTGCTAGGTTGAAGCGTGATGCAGTATTTTGCAGCAGAAATAAGTTTTGGATATTACAGGAGTTGGGCAGCAAAGATGGGACTGAGCAGAGCTATCCAAAAGATGCATGCTCTATTTGTTTGGAGGGAAGGGTTGAAAGATTGTTTCTGATATGCCAAGACTGTCAGAGAATATTTCATGCTGATTGCTTGGGAGTAAAGGAGCATGAAGTTTCTAACAGGGGCTGGCACTGTCAGATTTGCCTTTGCAGGAAACAACTTCTTGTTTTACAATCCTACAGCAAGTCGCAATGCAAAGATGATGAGAAAAAGGATAAGAAGCACGCAGAAAAAAAGTCTGAGTCTACTTTTTCTATTACAGAAGTGGAGATTATCCAGCAGCTGCTTTTAAATTACCTTCAAGAGGCTAACTTGGCTGATGATGCACATCTCTTTGTTCGCTGGTGAGTGATCATTAAATTTCCTTATTGATATTGTGGTTCGATATTTCCCATTGAACTTATCCATGTGCGTATAGGTTTTATCTTTGTCTGTGGTACAAGGATGATCCAAAATCAGAGCAGAAGTTAATGTACTACCTTGCTAGACTGAAGTCAAAAGCAATAGTGCGGGATTCTGGCGTTGCTTCTTCATTATTGACAAGGGATTTAGTCAAGAAGGTTACTTTAGCTTTGGGACAAAATAACTCTTTCTCCAGAGGATTTGATACAATTCTTCACATGCTTTTGGTTAGTTAACGTCCATGCTTGCTATTTTCTTGATATTAAGGTGATCAGTTTTCTGTTCTTACAAAATATCAAATTACAGGGGGGTTTAAGGGAGCATTCTCCTGTAATCAGGGCTAAGGCTTTACGTGCGGTAAGTGGAAGTTTAGCTTGTGAATATTTTTAGCCTTTAAATGTAATTAGAAAATTGTTTTTACTTTTTTGGATGGCATGTTGAACTCCTCATTCTTCGTGCTCCTTATGACGTACAGGTCAGTATCATTGTAGAAGCTGATTTGGAGGTACTGTGTGACAAACGTGTGCAATTGGCAGTTGAAGGAAGGTTTTGTGATTCTGCAATATCTGTAAGAGAAGCAGCGTTGGAACTTGTTGGCAGGCATATTGCCTCGCATCCTGATGTTGGTTTGCAGGTGTTACTGAATTTCCTCTGTCCCTCTAGTTAAAAGTTATCTGAGTTATTGTTATAAGTTATTTTCATATCCATGAAGTTGTGTTTTTCTGCAGTATTTTGACAAGGTTGCAGAGAGAATCAAAGATACTGGAGTTAGTGTTCGAAAACGAGCTATCAAAATCATTCGTGATATGTGCATTTCAAATGCGAACTTCTCTGAGTTCACAAGGGCTTGCATCGAGATTATTTCACGTGCTGGTGATGAAGAATCAAGCATACAGGTATTTTGAAGTAAATTCTTTAGTTTCAAGGTAGGAACGCTAACAAGTATTTAAGGACAGTCAGAACTATTTAATGGTGGCATGCTTTGTCTTTGGCAATAATTCTTCTCCTAAAGGTGACAGGAATAAACTTATGAGCGCCGAGAATGAGGAAATATGATTACCTTCCTGTTCTTTCTTGTTCTCAGGATCTTGTTTGCAAGACATTTTATGAGTTCTGGTTTGAGGAACCTTCGACTTCGCAAATGCAAGGCTTTCGAGATGGTAGTTGTGTTCCATTGGAGGTTGCCAAAAAAACTGAGCAGATTGTTGAGATGATGAGAAAGATGCCAAACAATCAGTTTCTGGTCACTGTCATTACACGTAACTTAGTGCTTGATTTTTTTCCACAATCAGCTAAAGCTGTTGGGATCAACCCTCTATCACTTGCATCAGTCCGTAAGCGCTGTGAGTTAATGTGCAAGTGCTTACTGGAAAGGATATTGCAGGTCTTGTAGCTCTTTTACCTGATAAATACCCTGGTCTTTTGACTTTTTGGATCTGAAAACTTACTTTCTGGGAATTATTTTTGGTCAGGTAGAGGAAATGAGTGGCCAGGAAGTAGAACTGCGTGGACTTCCATATGTGCAGGTTTTGCATTCATTTTGTACTGTAGATCCAACGCTTTGTGCACCAGCTTCTGACCCTTCACAGTTTGTGGTCACTCTTCAGCCGTACCTTAAGAGTCATGTAGGTCCATTCAAATTCATGTCTAGTGTGTAGCTATGGAATTCAGCAATGCATTCTCATTTTAAAAAAGGAAGTTGGTTTTTGGTGAGCATGATCTTTTTCTGATTTTTTTTCCCATGTCCAGTCTGATAATAGAATGGTCGCGAAGTTATTGGAGAGCATAATCTACGTAATTGATTCTGTGCTGCCTTTGCTTCGAAAGTTACCTCAAAGTGTTGTTGAAGAACTTGAGCAGGATTTGAAGCACATGATTGTTCGGCATTCCTTCTTGACTGTTGTCCATGCTTGCATCAAGTAACTTCTATTGCTTCACTATTTCTTACTTCTGTTGTTGTTGTTGCCATTTTACCTTTTCTCTTGACCTATCTCCGTGCTTCTATAGCTCTGTTGTACTCATGTACACCTTGTTCACGATCATAAGCATATTTGTGTTTAAATAGTTTGGTATTGGTTTGCTTGCATGTGTGAGCACACTTGTATGTATATATGGACGTATTATTACATACATGTTATGCCTAATTTCCTCCCTTCTAACAGATGCCTTTGTGCTGTGAGTAAAATTGCTGGAAAAGATGCTACTGTGGTTGAGTATCTTATTCAGGTCTTCTTCAAACGTTTGCATGCTCAGGCAGTTGATAACAAGCAGGTTGGTGGCTTGAAACAAGAGAAGATTGATAATTTTAATAGTTCTGGTTGCNTTTTTTTTTTTAGCATTGCAATGTCCAACTGAAATTAAGATTTTGTGACTTCGATAATGTGTTTGCTACACAAAATTATATCGTTTCTCCCCGTACTCTGACAAATATTTGGAGTTGATGCTCTTCTTTTTCAGTCTTCTCCTGCTTAATGAGGCACTTATCTATTTGTAGTGGGCTAGTAACTAGCTTATAAGATTATTTTCAGTTCAATAGGTCGTCTTTGAAATTGAGCATTTATGTGGATTTGCATAAATTGTTTTACTGCTTGTGGGATTCGACTTGCACTGGACCTAGACATGCCAGAGTTTCCTATCATTGGAGAGGATTCTCAGTAAATGTGCTGGAAGGGATCAAACCTTTTTTCTAGCTATATCTATTAGCATGATTTTAACCCTAAAAGGAACATGTCTTATTTGCAATAAGTTCTGGGTTCTGATGACTCATTCTAACAATAGTCTGTTGATTCTGATGAACATTGTTACTTTTGCTTATCTCAGCTAGTGGGTCGGTCTCTTTTCTGTCTTGGATTACTTATTCGGTATGGCAATTCTTTGCTGAGTAACTCCAGCAACAGAACTGTTGATATTGTAAGCTGTATCAACTTACTTAAAAAGTATCTTCATATGGATGATTTTGTTATAAAGGTTAGATCATTGCAGGTGAGCTGCCTATCTCCTCTCTCTATCTCTGCTCATCTTATCTCTGTAATTTGGGATAATGCTTATGTTGCTTTCAACATTTGCAGGCGTTAGGATTTGTTCTAATTGCGAGGCCTGAATATATGTTGGAAAAAGATATCGGGAAATTGTTAGACGTGACACTTTCGTCTGGCTCTGATGATCGCATTAAGGTAACATTTTTCCATTGGTAATATTAGGTAGTCTTCACATTGCTAAATCATTATACTATTCAGATGCAAGCACTGCAAAATATGTACGAGTATCTTCTTGATGCGGAAAGTCAATTGGGATCAGATAATGCAAGTGAAAATGCAGTTCAGTATTCTGTAGAAGGTGGTCAGGTGGTACCTGTTGCTGCTGGTGCCGGAGATACTAATATTTGTGGTGGTATAGTTCAGTTGTATTGGGACAACATTTTGGGAAGATGTTTGGATTCTAATGTACAAGTTCGCCAAACTGCTCTTAAGGTAATAACCTGGTCTCTGTATCCTATTCCTGACTATGTTAATTGTAATGAGACAATGCAAATCTGTTGCTTGAGGAAGTAGTGTGTTTCCGGAAATTTTAAATCATATATTTTAGATGTTGGTATTCCTGTGAATTAGTGTATTTATGCTCGTAGCATGATGCTGTTTATTCTGTATACGAGTAGTTATGAAAAATTTTATTTTGAAATAATCATTTATTAGACTGTAAAATGATGTTATGCACTATTTTTGATAAATTCGGTAAACTTTATGAGTCTTATTTCTGATTTTTTTTTTTAGTTTTTTTTTTAATTCTTTAACCTTGTTATTTTTATTTTTTGAAAAAAAAAATGATTATCATTCTATATGTTGAATACAGATTGTTGAAGTTGTGCTGCGCCAAGGTCTTGTTCATCCAATTACATGTGTTCCGTACCTTATAGCACTAGAGACAGATCCGCTGGAAGTGAACTCGAAGTTGGCTCATCATTTGCTTATGAATATGAATGAAAAGTATTCCCCTCCAATTACGTTTTACTTATTTTATTGTCATTTATCTTTTTCTCATTGACTAAATCATTTTTATAGGTACCCTTCATTTTTTGAGAGCCGCTTAGGGGATGGCCTTCAAATGTCTTTTATGTTTGTACAATCCATTAGCTCAAGTTCTGGACAAGTGAATGAAAAAATCCAATCCAAATCTCCTGGCAATGCAAAGGGAAAATCTGATGCTGTCTCTTTGACTCAAGCGAGGCTAGGAGTTTCTCGAATCTACAAGCTAATTCGTGGAAACCGAGTTTCAAGGAACAAATTTATGTCCTCTATTGTGCGCAAATTTGATAATCCCAATTGGAGCACTTCAGTAGTGCCTTTCTTGATGTGAGTGCAATGATTGGTTCTAGTCCTAGAGTTCCTTTGTGATTGTTTGAACTGACAGTGTGTTTCCTTTTACAGGCACTGCACCGAAATTTTAGCTTTGCTACCTTTCACGTTACCTGATGAACCGCTTTATTTGATTTATGCTATAAATCGAATAATACAAGTTAGGGCTGGTGTGCTTGAAGCAAAACTGAAAGCTTTGAGTTTGCATCTTTCACAAAGAGTTGCCCCTCGTGAGAATGGAAGAGTTAGAGATGAATCCACTGCTCAGGCTTTTCCAAATGATATGACTTCAATGGACCTGAGCAGAACATTTCACCAAGAGCCAGCATCTCATAGTCATATGTTGTCAATGGATTTGAATGGGGCAGTAAAACCAGAGCCAGCAGATCAATTTGTCTCAGATCAGAGTGATACAAATGTTAACGGCCCTGGGGATTCTACTGACATCTCGAAAGATGATGAGCAGATGATCCAGGTAAATCTGTCTAGTTATTACTTCATTATGTCCTTGCAAAAGTGAATGTCTCATATGCTAGCTTGAAAAATTGTTGCTTGGATGTCTGAATTTTTGGATGGGCAAAAAATAAGAAGGGTTTTTGCTCTCATCTCTCTCTCATTCTCTCTCAATTGACCTTTGGTTCGTTTTTTAATTCGTTGTAACTCTTTGTTTCGTATTCAACAGGCAGACTGTCTATCCGCTATTGCCTTGCAGCTTCTTCTGAAGTTAAAGAGGCACCTAAAGATTGTTTACAGCCTCAATGATGCACGTTGTCAGGTAGACCATCACTAGACAAGTGAGATTAATGTTCAATTGGAGTGTTAAGTAGTGGGAAATTTGGTTTTACTTCTATTTTCTTTCCTTTTTTCTCGTACAAACCAGGCTTTTTCTCCAAATGAACCCCTTAAAGCGGGAGAGGTGCTGTCCAGGCAGAACGTTCCGTTTAACATCAGTGAAACACGCATGAACTTGCCCTCAACTTACCGAGAATTAGTAGAAATATACCAGGTACTGCGAGCTATTATTTAAGGGCACCATCTTTTGTCTGTATGTATGCTTTCTTCAGTTAGAGTTGTCTCTACGCTTGTTGATCACAGCCTTTGTTGCTGTGCAGGAGTTCAAGAATGCATTGAAGGAAGATACAGTTGATTACTCAAATTACACAGCAAGCGTTAAGAGGAAACGTCCAACCCCTAGAAAAGGGAGGAAAGCTGCTGCACAAATGACTGGTGGAGACGATGAGGATGATGATGACGACGATGATAACTGGACAGGTGGGATTTGTAGGCTGAGTAGTAGTGGGAGGAAAGCCATTAACACCAGAAGTAGGCAACGATTATAGTTGTAGATAAATGACAGCTAGGCTAACCTGTACAGCGTTTAGATTGGAAGGAAAAGATATAGGAGGGGGCAAAAAGAGTAGAAATTTTGGAAACGGGAGAGGAATATGATAGAACAACGCGATCTCTTGATGTTTCCGTCATTGTAATTGTTTTTTTCGGCATTATAGCAATTGCATTATTTTTTTTGTTTTATGAAATGCATCCTTTCGTAGATTGATTGCATTTTGGATAACGAGGGAGTGAAATTTTTGAATTCCCTCCGTTATTAATAACAGATTCATTCGTTCAATTGTACCGCTTAATTTTAAAGCGTGTAAATTGGTATCTAGGAGGTAATGCCATGTGTTCGTGCATGCTTGGATGATGCTATATGTTTGAAAGACTTCGCTCTCACAAAAATTGTTTGGTCGAATAACGACGATTAGGTGCCAAACGGATAACCGTACGAACCATGTTTTATGTACGTGCTCAAGTTAGTTGACTCATTGGATCTTCAAGATATTGGATTTAATCACTCATTTTCTGAGAAGAAAAATGTTGGTCTTCAAATTATCTTTTATTCTCCGTCACTGTGAAAATACTTTTCAAGAGGTGGCAATTCAAGTTGTGATATGATAATATGATTTGAAATTTGCACAAAATTAGTAAGTTTGAAATTGTACGTCAAAATTAAGCATTTGCTAAGCCAAAATTGACGTGTTTAACATGACTGTATAAAGTTATGCGTTGAGATTTAGACTTTCTTTTGATGTTCTATGTACTGAAATTTGAAACTGTTGCTTAGTGTGCCTTGTATGAGTTTACAAATAATGAAAAGAACCACTGGGTTTCAAAAGCAGATTTTAAGAGACTAGGGCATCTTTGGCATAGCATTCAAAGATGTTCTAGGGTTTAAAAATCTTTTAGGAGTGTTTGAATTAATTTTTAAAAATTCTTCTTTTATTCAAAATATATTTTTAGAGAAACATAAACCCAATATTTTTTTTTTTGAAAAATCCTTTGATACTTTTACTCAGTAAAATTTATCTCAAACGGGCTGTAAGAAGAAAAAACAATGACACAGTGACACTACCCAAAACTCTCCGTATGTGATTAATTATTGTTTCAATAATCAAAATTAATCATTGCCCAACATATGAAGCACTTTTGCCATCATCCTCAAGCTTAAAGTGATAAGTTCGTTGTAAAATTGGAGGAACCGCTGAATAAAGAAGAAAATTATAAAAGAGAAAAAAAAATACGACACTAAGTTTTGGCAGAATTGTTGAAGACTAGACCCATGAAACCGTGCTCTGTAGTCTTCACTAACAAGCTTGGAAAGGTCCTCGCCACGTTCCTCATGGTACAATGACAAAGAGAGACTGCATGCGTCAATGGAAATTGCTTAGATACAGAAAATTGTGTGTGTGTGTGTGTGAGAGAGAGAGAGAGAGAGAGAGAGAGAGATTACCGTGTCCACGCTTACTGTTTTCCCATCCTCGGCAATAATCTCCGCTATGGTTCCAGATTGATCGGCCTATAGGTGAAAGAATTGTAACCGAGTGCTTAAAGAGTTTAGTGAGTAGATTCGAGTATTTCAACTCGATATGTAAAAGAGCCAAAAAATTAGTAGTGTAAAATATTTAAGTGAAATATTTTGGTCACTGTTCAGAATCTAAGATTAATTGAAGAAGCCAACTCCAAGAAAAATACAGCTTCAGTTTATAAGAAGGATTATCAAAATATGAGATACC
>JXTB01000432.1:172383-182972 GCA_002914805.1 Parasponia andersonii
AAATGACTTGACCTTTCTGTACTTTATCTCCAACCTGTAAAACAATTTAAGAGGGGAAAAGATGGGAATAGAGAGAAGAATAATTTTATTCAAAACAGAAAGCATGCTTGGCCGAAGGATGAACTCACACGAACTACGTTGAAGTGAAAACACACAGTCAAAGACATTTATTACCTTGACAAATGGTGGCTCCCCCGGTCCAGGAGACCGATAAAAGGTGCCTGCCATGGGGCATTTCAAAGGCGGATGAGATGGCGTGCTAGTCTTTGCAGGGGCAGGTGAGACAGGTGCTGGTGCTGAAGGAGGATGGATTGCAGGAGCAGCAGTAGCTGCTGGGGCTTGTGGTGGTAGTGGTGATGGGTACGGGATTGTGGCAGCTGGGACTTGTAGTGTTGGCTGTTGAACAGCTTCCTTCTTCCTTATTATAAGCTCACAATCCAACTGCTTCAGTTGCAGCTCCACAATATCTCTTGAATCTACTAGTCTGCTCATCAAAAGGATATAGACCTCCATGACTAATATTCTGATACACAATCTCCAATTCAAATACATGCATAAAAATGAAACCAATTTTTCTGACTTACTTGACAAGGTCCGATACTTGAGTCATAAAAGCAGAGATTGATGCTGGATCTGGAACATTGTTGTGTTCAATAATTTCTTCCGGAGGCTCATCTTTCCCTTCCGACAATGCAACTCCAGATTTGGCAGAAGGTACAGCTACAGAATTTGAATTTCCAGCTGTGACCTGAAATATTGAAATCAGTATTATTGGAATTGGACAACCATCTTTCATCTCTACAAACATTTCACTGAAGCATGTTTTTTTTTCCCTAGTTTTCTATAACAGACACTTTCAACTTGATTGCAAAAAATTTACCTTACTTAGCTGAGCTTGCACCTTCCAGACAGCCGATTGCTTAGCTTTACAGCACTGCAGAAGATAAACATGTCAGAAACATTTAATCAAGCCTTAACACATAGCCAAACTCTATGATGCAAAACCAACTTTGACCATGCTCTGGCCTTCAATTTAACGGTATCATTAATTGCAATTACTGAATTCCTCAAGATCCTTAATTCTTCTTTTATATTATTACTTAATAACAATAACAACTCGGTCAATTCACATAAAGCTTTCATTTTTATTTGCATTGTCTCTCAAAATCCGGTATATCGTACAAAGTTCTAATCCACAATATGAAATTTTTAGTGGCTACTGATAGACTGGCGCGCACACATATTGTACAAAGTTCTAATCCACGACATGAAAATTTTAGTGGCCACTAATATACTGGCGCACACATGTGCACATCAGATTCAGAACTACTTAACTAGCATTAAGTGGTTACCGATGCCAGACTTCTAGCAGACAACATCGTTCAGGAAACACACAGTTATCCTAACACTTTAACTTCTTCTATTTATTAAAAGTACAATAAATAATAAACCAATAGAACAGTAACTATAATAACTGATAAATCAAAGGACAGTATCTATAATAAATGATTAATCAGCAAAAAAAGTTAAACAAGGAACAAAGAGTTAACAGGTTCTAAGCTGTAAAGTGACAAGAGTATAGAGGCCATAGACTTGATTTGGAAAGAAACAATATTTCTAACCTGAAACCCAAAACAGAGAGATGCATTTGAACTCGCATTCTCCCCATGTTGCAAGCTGAGCCGCCGTTGCTGCTGGAATTGATGCAAACTCTGGGCCGCCAAACCGACGCGACCCAATGAGGTAGACGCCGCTTTGGGGCATGGCACCGTAAATGTAGCCATTGTAATCGTTTTTGACTAAAAATGGAACTGAGCCTTCTAAGCTGAAACCAAAATATGAACTCGTTTTAAAGGAACAATGAGACCAACCCAGATCCAAACTTTAACGAGTTTACCCAAGAAACACGAAATACAAGCCAAAATAAGATAAGGGTATTTTGTTTTTGTTTATTGGGTTTCTGATCTGAAAGGAAAAACCAAGAAAGGAGATGAACGAGGACGAGGAGAGTTGTGGACAGGTGGGAAAAAATGCGGGGGCGGTGGGATCGAAGCAGCTTATATTATAAATATGATATGGGAAAGTTTTAATATAAAGACTCGGACTGTTTTGATTGTTTTGGGTTTCGATTCCGATACTTACAATGAGACCATCAACATCGCCCTTTTAACCAACCTCAACAAACAACTACGCACCGCGGAACTCACGCACACTAACACACACTTCCTCTGTGCGTGTCAGAAAGTTAGAAGTAAATATGGACCGAGACGAGGTAGGTCTCCCACTTAGACTTTCCCTCCAAGTACCAATAACAAGTAACATACAATTAAAAAAAAATTGTATAAATCCATGGAATTACGGCATTAATGACTGAAAAAACCAACCTCTAGCCAAACCAGTTAAAGTTTGTATTCCTTTAAAAAAAATTAAAGGCTTGCATTATTGGATAGTTATTACCGACTAAATTGGCCGGTGGCTCTTAGTCTTTAGTTTAAAGTTTCACTATACTTTGTCCCCACTTAGAGAGCTCAGCAAGGGCCTATTTATGATCGTGTCGTTATTTCGGTGGAGTTTTATATATCATTATCAGGTCCAAAGTTGTATCACTAAAAGAACTGTCGACATAGCATTCATTGGTTAAACTGAGCCCATGTTGAACTCAAACTCTGGGACTACTCTACTGACAGGCATCAGCTATGTTATTTTACATCAATGGCCGAAAACACCGGTGGTGGAAGAAAATGGGCTCAAATTATAAACTGTAATATACACTTTGTAGTTGCAGCACATTGCTCAACCGGAAGAGCAATCGGGTAAATTCTCAGCGATGATAAATCAGTCCGCATCTCAGAAAACAACATGCTTATTTTTCTGAAGACAAAATGTTGCAAAACCGGAGAAAAAAAAAAAAAAAAAAAAAAACTTATTGAAAAAAATATAAACCAGCCTTTAAGCTTTGAACGTCAACAAGTGCAAAAAGCCACCAAAATGTCCGAGGCCAGACCGCTGGAGAATGGTTGTGAGGAAATAATTATAAGAAATAAACTAGTATCGGTTCCAGTAGGTCCTGCGTCTGAACCAGTTGTAGTCTGGCAAACTCTGGATCGGACCCAAAGCGGCAATCGCAATATCCTGTCAAGACCATGGAAATAGCTTTAATTTTGTAGATAATCAAGGGTATCACATCGTACTTGAAGAATTATGCGTGGTTAATAGAGTCAAGGTAAACAAGTCTTTACCCTGTCATAAATAAATCGGTTTGCAACACGTTTGATGGTGCTTGTATCAACAGCATCAATCCTAGCAAACAGCTCAGCAAATGGGATTCTTCGGCCATATGTTAGAAGCTGCAAGCAGAAGCACATAGTGGGTGGCGAGGAAATTCAGAAGACTAAAGTGAACAATACGCAAAACAAATTCAAAACACCAATAAGTCACTAATCCCTAATGTATTTATTATTCTTAACTGTCTGAGCAGACCCAACAATTTTCAATAATTTTCTCTAACCATTTATAGTACTCAAGAATAAAAAACAACCGTAGTAAGTTCTACTAAGAAAGCGCCCAAGGATATTTGGTCAGTAGTACGGTTAGAAGGACTGACTGAGCTAGTCAAAAGACAACATCCACTACAGGTGACGACAGAGACTGTATGAACGGTGTACTTTTCTTCACTTTTCAAACTTGGTAGTTCATTTATTTCATACGAATACCATTAACTTTTTATTTTTTTGGAGCCTCGTAGGTAGTTGTTGTAGCCATTTGAGAAAATACCCATAAAATTTGATAAAATCCATCGAAAAAAGTGGGGGAAGAAAATCTGGAAATAAGTACCCAATCCTGATCTTTTGCATCATGATTAACAAGGAAAATGTACCTGGCGCCCAATATCTTCTGCTATAGGACTAGTCCCATCAATGTGAAGCAGCAGAGAAGATTTCAGCTGGAAAAAGAAATAGGAAATAATATTAGTAGTTACGGCTAGCGTGATTGTGTCACAGGTTAATCAAATCATATAGCACCATAAAAATATCATAATGTACATTATGAAAAACTTCTGCAAAACATATAACTGCAGTAGCACCTGTTTAATGTTTGTTCAGCCTACCAAATACGTGAGGCAGTGTTAATATCCGTATTGCAAAACTCTCAGAAAAGTCCAGGTTCTGAATTTAAATTATTGCAAAACTAATAATATCACAAGAAGATTTTCCAGTGAAAGCAAAGTAGAAAGTCATTACCTGATTACGAGCACGAATAACATCAGCTTCTGAAACTCTATAAGCTAACTTTGTTATTTCATACATTATTGCCCAGGCCAAGTCATCTAAGCAATCAGACTGAAACAAAAGTCAAACACAGCAATTAAATTCTCGTTTCAAAAGAGAGAATTCAAATGACGTGAAGTTTTTAACCAACGTGTTAATAAAAGCCATCAAGATAATTTCCAAGAGAGACTTGAAAAATGAATATCTAAATAAAACAGGCGAAAGCTACATCGGATCATGCTAATCGAAATCATTTTTAAAGAGAGAAATGAAAGAGAGTTAAAGAATATTAACTAGCCTGAACAACAAAAGAATATTAACTGCCCCACACAACCCAACTGAGCAGTCTAGGAAACAGAAACAATAAGATCAAATATGTTGCCTTCAGTTTGTCATGCAAATAGAGCAAATACACCATAGCTTTCAATAATATGCCTCATATATGCTCCTAGAGTAAAAATGTCAACAAACCATTGAAAGTTAAAAGCAGAAAGAGGACCTTAGCAACAGCATAAACACCAAACAGGCCGGTGTCTTTGTAGTTAGTGTTGAAGGCCATCATGCTCTCTGCAATCTCATTAATCCCAATCCTCTGTGCTAGCTCAGAACTGTATAAAGGAGGGCAAAACCAATCAATGTATGTTGTTCAAAGAGAACTACTGACGCGAAAGAAATTGAATGCATAAAGAAAAAAGGCTCACCCCATGTGCTTTCCGCCGCCAGCATTCTTATTCCATGAACCCAAAATAGCCTGCATGACCATTAATGGAATGGAATCTGGATCTGTCCAAGATGCTCCGTTGAAAGCAACCGCAAATTGCGCCAAAGGAATATCATCATCAATAATTCTAACCTGATTTTCAAAACAAGAATGAAAATTATATCTTAGTGAAAAAAAACTAACAGCACTAGATGGTTCATTGGCTATCAAATATAATAAAATATCCCACACCTCAGAACCAGTAAAAATAGCTGGTTCCTTCGCTACTAACTGAGAAGCTGTTGTTGGATCAGATGACAACTTGGTAAAAGAACTCTTCACCAGCCCAACAATGTCCTCATGCTTAACAGCTCCTGAAGCAACAATCACCTAAAACAAAAGTTCCAAAAAAAGCATTCGTGATAATCACTTAAAACTAAAGACAGAAACCACCAGTTCCAAAATTACTATGGATCAGCCATAAACAAACATTTAGAATATCGAAACTCTCAAATACCATTCTGGGGGCTGTGTAGTGTGTTTGTATATAGTTCTGAAGATGCTCTTTGGTGATCGTCTTAATATTCTGGGCAGGACCAAGAATTGTTCTACCAAGCGGAGTGTATTGGAAAGCAGTTGCGTGCAAATGATCAAAAATAACTTCCTCAGTTTGCCCCTCAACCTGAGGCACCACCAAGACCATTAAACATACAAAACAATATGAATTCAAGGAAAAAAAAAACAATTCGAGCCAGCAAACGCATATATAAACCAAAGGCAGCATTAGAAACTCGACTTCCACTATCCTTTTACCTTATAATATGTTTGGCACACGGATTAGGTGAAGCCAGGTAAAGGGTTGAGAGAAAAGTAAGTAGAAAACAATTTACGCAAGCAAACAAACAGCCAACGTACGCCAGTGACCTAGTTCTAAAGGATCAGGATGGATTAAAAGCACAGTTATTCTTCTACACCACCCGTGCCTAAGCTAAAACATCAAAAAAAAAGACATTCAGGGTTGAAAAACAATAAAAGACGCTACTTTTAATCCATCATTACAAAGAAGAAGAAGAAGAAGAAGAACATACAGCTATTCGAATTAAAACAATACAAATTCAAGTTCATGAGCGAGTAATAAGAATCGCACAAGTTAAAAGAACTAATCATACATATCCAAACCAGCACCACTAAGTTACGCGAAAAAACTACAAATTTGCAGTTCAAAGATAGCAATTTTCCGAAATACACTACCCAAAGCAAGAATCTTCCTTCTAATCTGACCGAAAAGGAGTAAACTTTCCAAGTACTACTCGAAGTGGCAACACAAAAAAAGAAAACCCAGTTCATTACCTCCTCCATTTCCCTAAGAATCACATCGCGCTCGCGACTAATCCGGTTCTCGTCGAACTTCGAGTTCTGTAAAATATCAGCAAGAATATCAAGCGCCTTAGGCACGTCCTTGTCCAAAACTTTGGCGTAATAAGTGGTCTGCTCCCTGGAGGTGTAGGCATTCAAATGCCCACCCATGTTCTCAATCTCCTCCTCGAGCCCCCGCGCCGTCCTCTTCTCGGTCCCCTTGAAGATCATATGCTCCAAGAAATGCGCAGTCCCATTAGTCTCTTCAGTCTCGAACCTCGACCCGGCGTCGATCCAGACCCCAACCGTGGCGGACTGAGCCGCGAGGTTCGACTCGGTAGCAATTCGGAGCCCGTTGGGAAGGGTGGTGACCTTTGTCTCGGGAGCGGAGAGGATCAGGGTGTGGTCGGCCACGGCCGGGTGGGGCGACCCGTATTTGAGGAACCGCGGGTCGGGGTTCTCGAGCTGCTGGATCTTGTTTTTGACGGCCTCGGAGAGGCGGTCGTAGATCATGGCGTCCGGGGGCGGAGGGGACGGAGCCGGCGACCGCGAGGTGGCGACCGCGGGAGCGGTCGACGCGGTTCGGACCGCTTGGGTGAGCAAGGTCTGAACCGGGACGGACCGCTTGCTCGAGCGGCGAGCTATGGTGGTGAGGAGATGCTTGATAGGCATGGCTCCGATGGAGGTCGGGGCGCTATGGTGGTTAGGGTTTCACAATGGCGTTTTGGGGGAAACTGCGGATTGGGGATGAAGAAGAAGGAAAGACTAAAGAGAAGAGAAGATCTTTTCTACTCGTGTTGTCGTTTTGTTTTCCTCGGGAAGGGAGCGTTTTATTTTAGTCGGCCCTTTCTCCAAACCCTCTAACGTATTTGGACACTAATTAACCCAAAGTTTGACGAGGAATTTAGGGGACAATGCTGAGGACGCCATAAGTTCCTTAGGATTTCTCTGACTTTTACACGTAAATACCAAAAAGAATTACAAAAATACGGAAGTAAGTATTTTTTTCCTAATTCTTTTATCATTTTTATTAGAAATATATCACTTTTTAAAAAATTTAAAAATACTATTTTAAAATAGTTACTAATTATCAACTTTTAAAAACTAGTTATCAATATTATTCAAAAAATGGTATTTTTCTAACAAAAATCATACCATATCTACAAAAAACACTTCCCAATGTATTTTTCAAATTTTTTTTCTAAAAACATTGTAAACCCCTAATTGTCACAAAAATTTATAATACATGAGGTGGCATTAATTTTAATTGGTAAATTTGAAACAATGTGATCCTAAGTGGAATTAAGAATAGTTGAAATGGATGTCACATTATTAGTATAACTTTATCGTGCAAGTTTTTTTTTGTCTCAATCATTACTCATTAAGGTCAAATAATAGGCCAACCCAAAAAAAAAAGAGAAATTATTTCTTTCTTACAAAATAGATGCATTATTTCTTTTTTAAAAAAATGAGATTTACTAATGACCTTCACTTATTACAAATTAAATGAAAATAACTCACGCACAGTATAAGTTGAACTCCCAACCTACTACCTCGTCTGCATCCCACACCATCCCACCCACTGAGTTAGCCCCAGTGCTTTAAGTTTGCAAATGGCTATAGATTCTTTATTCATTCATCTTCTCTGTAAGCATTATTTTTTATTTGGGACAAAAATAGTCTATTTTACTCTCCTTATTTTGACTTTTATTTAGTATTCACATACATTCAAAGAACTTTTAGCGAAGTAAGTTAAGATACTGATAGCACATACAACAATTCCAAAAATATGGTATCCTTAAAACTCCTACTCCAATCGCTACGAATAACCCTTGAACTTCTACCATTGGCCTATTGGAATTTAATTAAAATATATATATGTATATATATATATACATACATATATATATATATAAAAGAAGCCTAAAGCCCTACCTTAATATAAGATGAAGAGGAAAGAAAACTTGAGCCCTATATAAAGAGGTCACCTTATTGGTTACTAATTAACGTTTCAATTATGTACTCTTATGTGAATATATTTTTTTTCGCAGTTTCGAAGGGAGTGTTAGAATGACATAATGACATCATCAACTGCTGAATAGTCTAATTTGATATTGCGATTGAGAACTAATATGAAGGTGACTTATAATTGATTAGTGGCATAAAAATTCCACATATAGTTAGATTATCCTTAATTATATTGATATGAAAAATAAACTTTCTAGTGTCAAATGTATTTGCTATATGAAATCTTATAATATGGTCAATTCAAAATTTTTACAGGAGTATTTTCTAATTCAATATCATTTTTTTATTCGTATAGTATGATTTTTAGGTTTTAAATAAAAAATCTTAAAGAATATCTTAACACTTTCGAGGATATGGTATCTCAAAACTCCTATCACAATCGTTATAATATCATATAAGTAACCCTTTTATTGATTGAGGAAGCTCTACCGTTGATTTATTGGAATTTGGCTAAATAGACAAAATATAAAAGAATCCTAAAGTCCCGCATCCGTTAAAGATTAAGAGGAAGTGAGGCATAAGCCCTATAAAATGAGGTGATCTCCTTGGTTACTAATTACCACAATATATAACACTTTAATTATTATCACTTATAGGGAAATATTCTTTTTTTAGTCTAAGGAAGTGTGAGTTTTCATTATTGCCCATTTATCGCACTTTTGTTATACTGTGTGTACCAACACATGATATCTCACCCCGATTTTGATATTACACGATTAGTCTACACGAATAATTTGTCTATTATAAACTTTTTATTGTTAACTTTGATATTACATGATTATTCTCGTAACTATTAAAACATCCATATTCTCGTTCCCAATAATATACATTATTTGACTTCTTATAAATAGTAAATAGTCGACTACAAGTATGGAAGAATTATATGAGCTATGAAAGAAATGTACACATTAACTTTTATCCAAAAATATTGAATACTATTGAGAAGCAAAATTTGTGATTTCTCGTTAGTGTTTCTTATTTGAAGTTTTCCCCCAATGTTCATTTGCTCTTTTAAGAGAAACAAAGTAAGAGAGAGTACTCCATTTGGGCAAAGGAGAAGATGGGAGGGACAGGAATTAAGGACAGTTTGAATTAATTCTTTACCCAATATTCTTATCATATGGCCACAAGAATAATTTTGGAACCCTAGCAATTTTTCTCACCAAAAAGTCTTAGAAATGTCCAAAAATTAGTCATAGGAGTACTGCAATTTTATAAAAGACTCATAAATAAGTCATTTATCCCCAGTACTATTAGTTCGACTAATTTTCTTAAAAATAAATAACTAATTTGGAGGAAATTATGGTTTAGTAGCTTTTTTATGAGTTTTAATTTTTTAACTTTAGGTTAGATTTGGTAAGAGGAAAATAAAATATATGAATGAAGACTATTAAATTACCCAAATAAGAGTAGAAAAAGAATTAGAGCACTCTTTTGTTGTTTTGTTAGGTATAGGTATAAGAGAAGAAAATTAAAATCATTTTCAATATTTGGAAGGAAGGATATGTTGGGATATTTGCCATAAAAAGTAAATTTCTAATTTTACCATTTTAAGTATAAATAATTTGTTCTTATATACAATTATGATATTTATTAGATTAAACTGTCTCAGTTGAATAGTTTATTTATATTAAAAAAAAAATCTGTGACTTTATTTATATATAAAGAAACAAACATAATTAAGTATTAATTGTGAGGAGACTTATTTCTTTATTTAAGTCTAAATTAACTAGTTCATAATCTATAAATAAAGATAGAATACTTTATTTACTAAAGATTGTAGTATTTGTCTATTTCAATGAAAATGATGTGTCTCAAATCATTAAAGTATCTGACTTCTGATAGAAATACTAGTACAATATAAATAAGTTATTTATATTGAACTAGACCATATAATATAAAGAATTGGAGTGTCATAACTCAATCCTTAGTATTACCATAAATTAGCTCTTAGTACGTAGATCTTAATCTTTGATATCTGATTGGACTTGCTTTCATATATTGTAGCATTTTGATTCATTAAAAGACTAACCTCTATGAAATTAGAAGTAAACTCTAACATATTGAAGGTTATGATCTATGAATTGACGGGAATACCAAATAGTTAAAGATACTATATATTAATATCACTTTAAGGTATTTCAAGATTCGTGGAATAATTAAATCTAAGATCTTAGTAGGTACATATATGTTGGATGGGTATTACTGTAATTTTATCTATTCAACTATATCATTGT
>JXTB01000432.1:185358-224189 GCA_002914805.1 Parasponia andersonii
CATTAATTTATATTCTATCCCCCTCGTACTAAACATACTATAAGTGGTATCTTTTTCTTTTATTTTTTTAACAATTATTTACTTATGCTTTCTCCTGTCGCTAAAATATTTGACTAAGAGGTTGAGATTTAAAAATATTCTAGTGGTCCTTTTGTATAAACTAACATGTTTTAAAAACTATTTAGTATAAATTTTGGATTTTATAATTACTAAACAATAAAATTGGATCATATAGCAAAATAACCGAATTTTGGAATTATTTTAAATAAATATTCGATTTTCAAAAACTATATTAAACTGACTGATATATCTGTTTATATGTACCAAGTATAAAATATAATTTATCTACGTATAAAAATTAATATACTCACTACATAACTAAAGTTGGTAGATTTACCATGTAAAATACATATACTCGGACATTCAATTATAAAAAATATAAAAAGGGTCAATTGACAAAAGAGCCTCTTTTAAAATACATATTTATAAAAAGACTTATGTTTTTAATTTATTTATAAAGTAGTATTTCTCGACAATGTTTGACTATACTCAACTATATATTTGATTACGCTCAACATTATATCTGACAATCTAAAAAGTCTATTTTGCAAAGAGTTTTGAAACTTAGGCCTTTTATTCAAAATTCAAAATGAGTTTATTTCTCCAAATTTTTCAATGTAAAAATGGACTTTTATTAAACAAGAGTGTAAAAAAGAGACACTAATTTGTCTGAAAAAATTGAGAAATTTCCGTGAAATATGTCTATCAAAGCCCAACTGGCACGTGTGTAAGGCCTAGAGGTCTCGAGGCCCATTGGACAGAGGACGATCGGCCCAGAAGCGAGGAGATCCAAATGGGGGGCACAGGACAAGTCTAACCCTAAGGGACGCCATATATATACAAAGATGATATATAGACGCAAAAACCCTAGAGAGTAGAAGAGAGAGCTTTATATCTACTGCATCAGCCTCCCTCCTCTTCATCAGAACCCAAGTCATTTTAGAGGCGGTCTCTGTTGCTCTCCCACTCCGACAATAATGGCGACTGCGAGGACGGTTAAGGATGTTTCGCCGCACGAGTTCGTCAAGGCTTACGCCGCCCATCTCAAGCGATCCGGCAAGGTCTGTTCTTTCCTTGATTTTTTCTGTTTGGTTCTCGAGAAAACGCAGGAAAATTAATGTAGTGTTATAACAAAACCGTGTGGTTTTTTCTTACTTGTTTGTGTAATTTCTGAAAATGAACAAGACCAACAAGAAAACTTTACACTAGTTGCTTAAAATGCCATACAGATTCGAGTCTACCATATATTTTGTGTTATGATTTCTGAGTGATCTTTTATTTGTCCTTTACTTTTGGGTATTTAGAAATCTGGTCATAAGTGTGAGAATATATTTTCCTCAATACTGTTTATACTCTCATATATGTTTTTCCTTATTCTTGATTTGTCTAGTTAGGAATTTTGATCTGACAATTATAGTTGTATAATGTGTAGCCTATGTTGAGTGTATTATTATGTTCATTGACCAGAAGGAAGCTTTGGTTGTATTCTGAATTAATGAACTCATTGAGTCTTAATGTATGTTATAGTAGTGGCACTGGACTTAGAATTATTGGCTAAAAGAGGGTATGTAGAATTGGTATATGTCTTAAGAGTATATGGGATTTTTTTTTCTTTTGAGATAGTTTGTAAATGGTTTTGATTTCTTCGTATTGCTTGTACAGGTTGAGCTTCCTGAGTACACTGATCTTGTCAAGACTGCAAGATTCAAGGAGCTGGCTCCTTATGACCCTGACTGGTACTATGTCAGAGCTGGTATGAGTCCTGGTGATGATGTTATGTTAGAGTGGGATGCGTTTGATTTAGAATCATTGACTTATGACACTTAAAATGTATTTTGCAGCCTCCGTAGCTAGGAAGATTTACTTGAGAGGGGGTCTTGGCGTTGGTGCCTTCCGTAGGATTTATGGTGGGAGCAAGAGGAATGGAAGTCGCCCACCTCATTTCTGCAAGAGCAGTGGTGCTATTCTCCGAAACATTCTTCAACAGTTGCAGAAAATGAACATTATTGACCTTGACCCCAAGGGGTGAGCTTCCTTTTTTTTCACCTGTTCACATTTTATATACGATTCCCTTGAAATTGCTAGAGTTGATTGGTCATGCCTTTTTGTTTTCATTTCATCGAACACTTATGGGGTTTATGTATAGATATTTGTCTGAGAGATATTGTTTCACTCTTGTTTTACATGGGGTTTTTCCTTCCATTTTGCCATGTGATCATCCTTGATGATTTTGACACCATTTTTGTAACATTGTTCATCTGAGTCTTGTTCCTGATTTTTGTTCTCATCACTGTCATCTATCTTCCTTTTTGTTTTATTTACAATGTCTTGTTTGATTATGTGTAGTTGTGATTCTATTCTGATGATGCTTTTGGCTGTTCTGCTTTTGTAACAGAGGAAGGAAAATTACTTCTAATGGTCAACGGGACCTTGACCAAGTTGCCGGGAGGATTGTGGTTGCTCCATGAACATTGGACTTTTGAGAACTGCCAGACCTCTAGCAATATCTGGATGCACTTAGGTTTATATTTTATTTAGTTTTTGAGAGATGTCGCTACAGCATATTGTTTTAGACAATTTTGGATAAACTCTGAATACCTTTTGAGACAAAACATGGTTGCTATCTTGTTTATTTGATCAGTTTTGAAATATTTTCTTGATTTTCCAAGGTCGTTTCATCTCAAGTGTTTACTCATTTCTTATATATGCATCAGAGCTTTTTATAAGTTAAATGATTCCTGGCTTTATGAAATTTGAATTGATTCAATACTAACAATATTACTTTAAAACTATCGTTTAAAATTTCGAAAGTATGTCGACTCTTGATTCAGTGTCGACTCTTGATTCAGTGTCGACTCTTGATTCAGTCTCCCTTAACGGCTGATCAATACTAATTCATCCAAATACCCGAACGGATCATTGTGTGTTGATAATGTTAAATAGCGAGCTCATTCAAGCGCACTTTTTCGATTGATTTTTCCGAATGAAATGTGCTGTAAGTTAAATTACTTGTCCTTTCCAGCCAAAAGGAAGGAAGAAAACACTTGGCTGATTCCTTTTTCTTTATTCTGATTTTGCTAGATGTACGTATTTCTTTGCACTAAGTGAAAATTAGATAGACGTATAGGTTCTGAGAAATATGTCGTTTGATCTGGCGCTCTCTAATGTCTCTCGTCTTATTTCGTAATCTATTCGTTTCTAAGGCAAAACATGTGCGCTCAGTACGCTCTTTAACAATGGATGAGCAATTTAGTCCCGTAGATTCGAGCTGTTCTTATCTCGTGGTGACAGACATGTTTTTTTTTTTTTATATTAACTTTAATTGGTGTCAGACATGTATTGTTCTGTTCTAACTTCTAAGAATCATTGATTTTTCCCTCATATTTTAACCCTCTACCAAGATTCTCCGCTCAAATATTAGAACTATTCTCCGCGTAAATATTAATAGCAGGGAACGTGAGGCAGGAGCATTGTCGTTCAAAACCTCGTTATACTTTATCGATTGTCTTTGTATATAGGTTGTTTTTTGTATATAAGTGCTTCCTTGTTATAATTTGTTGTCTAGTGTGGTCATTGGAGGAATAGTGTCGTCTCCTCTAGGATTATAGTCGTAGTTTCTTCTCTACTGGGGCAAACTTTGTTTCAATGAATTCTCAGTGAACACTCATATGGTTTCTTCTCAGTGAAGCGTTGATCACAGATTCACTCATATGGTTTCTTCCTCTGGAATCGTTTCTTCTAGATTCATTCTATTATCCACATAATGCTTAAAGAAACAATCAGAAAGTACTATCATGATTAAGCAGGGGGCAGACAAAGTTACAAAAGAATAAACATTTGGGGTCACGAGCTATATTTGTATGTAGCCCATTAAGACTTTTTATTAGTATAAAAAATCTCATATGGTAACAACTGAAAAACAGAAAAGATCCATATTTATAGAATGTTCTTTTCTCCACAATCTTCTTCACTTCAAGCTTTAGTCAGTCTTGTTGGAAAGTAAAGGAACTGGCATCATTCCAAGACAAGCAGCATTTGATCTTTTTCTGCTGAGGAATATGGAACTTGGGTTCTCTAGGTATAGTTGGATGCTTCATTGACCTTCTGGGGATGAAAGGCCTGTCAAAATAAGGCATGGGCTGGGCTTTTGGAACCAGCTCCTTTCTCAGCCTTTTCACTTCTTCCTCTTCTGCCAACTACAGCAACAAAACAAACCAATATTAAACTCCATAAAAATACAATGTTCGTATCAGCTAAAACTATCTTCTTCTCATCTATGCGTATAGACGTATCATATGAATTACCTTCTGTTGTCTCTCTCTTTCCATCTTGTATAACTCCATCAGCGTCATTTTCTCCGCTACCTGGTCATGCAAATATAGTTCATCAAAATGCATTTCCTTTGATATTTTTAAGATTCCAGAGAGTGATGGTGACAAACTATCATAATCCATTTAAGTCATACACTAAAGTAAAATCAGCTTCAGAAATTCCACCAACTTTTCTTCTAGTCTATCCTTTTCCGGAGAAAGGAAGAATAAAGGGTGTTATTCAAATAGTTAGAAAAGCACCTGATGGTCAAACTCAGCACGCTCTACTGCCCGAATGTCACTGTGAAGCTTCAAGTCGGCCGGCCTTGTTCTTTCCTTTACAGGAGGTTTTACTAGACACTGAGAAAACAAGAACACCAAATAAATACACGTGAGTCCGAGCAAAAATTCAATATCGAATTTGGTTCGTAACATTAGATTGCGATGGAAATTAGAAATTAAAGAATTGTAATAATTGCCAAGCTAACCTCTGGCTCATCTGTTGTCCATGGAAGGCCCTGAGCAATTGGTATCCGCTGCTTCTCTTCTTCTATCATAATCTCTTGTAACTTCTTCACAAACTCTTCTTCCTTCATTCTCCCCCTTTGCTGCAATCAAATAACTCCAAAAGTCAGCAATGTCAATGCTAGCAAAGTTGGTATTCCCTTTATATATGCAGCTACAGATATATACATATATATATATGTGTGTGTGTGTGTGTGTGTGTGTGTGTGTGTGTGTATATATATATATATATATGTGTGTGTGTGTGTGTGTGTGTATGCTTTACCTCTGTTCTTAGCTTGAATGGTTTCTGGGAAGTGGCTTTCGCTTTAAGCTGCTTCTTCTTCCATCTACTTCCACCAATTGTACTCAATGATTCTGAGCTCTGAGATTAAAACCCGAATAAATAGATTCCATTAATATTTATAACATTTGCATTATCCTAAACAAATCTTAAAAAAGTGATAATCATCTCACATTTCTCCTGCTCCTTCGCCCCCCATTAGAAGAAGTCCTACTTGAAATACTAGAGTCACGGAGAAAATAGTAAATAAAACCAAGTCAGATGCACAAAGTGACCAAATCTTAAATGCATATAATGCTGACTAAAACACACATAAATATGATTTCTAACCTCCCCGAACTGCCATCCCAAGAAGACGAAACCGATGCCCGTGGATCCAAACCGAGATTTTCAGATGTCAAAAACAACTCGGATGGACAGAACGATGAAGACGAAACCCGTGTTTCAGGAACCTTAGGAGGTGGCAATCCAGGTAATGCCCACTTCTCTGGCTTCTTACTTTCTTCCAATTCCTCTTCCTGATCCTTCTCCTGATCATTGGACTCCTTCGGCTTCGGAATCGAAAGAAGCTTCTCAAAGGCCTTGACCAAATGCATCACTTTCCCACTCTCAGGCGCACTGTTCCTCGCTTCTTCCAACAACTTGTCCCGCCTTCTCTTAACCGTCGAACAACCCGTTTGATTTGACCGATCAATCTCGGCCGCTTCCCCGTTACCGAACTCATTCGCCGGAGAACTTTCGCCTTCCCCTGCCTTCCCTTGATACCCATCTTCGATCTGAAGGTCTTGAATCATCAAACCCTTCACTATTTCTTGCTCAAGCTCACTCTCAGCTCTATCAATAACTTTCGAATGGTTCGATTCGGAGACCTCCGCACCGCCCGAACCCCGATTCTTGAAAAACTCCTCCTGCGAAGCCCGGAGATTCTCATAAGCCACACAGAGACACTTCTTGGGGTTACCACCTCCGGCCTTCTCCTTGCACTTACAAGCAACTTTCGGACCCAGATTCTCTTTCTTAGAGTTCTTCTTCTTCGCCACCACGAACTTCCTCTCCCGGATCTTATTCCTCGGCGAAAAAACACCCGGGCTCATATTCGCGTTCGGGTTCTTCGATGCCGATTTCTGGGTCTTGACCGATTTGATCAAAGGGGAATTCGTCAATTTCGAACCAGGAGAGACGTTCGGGTTCAGATTCTCCGAGCATCTCAAACTCTCTTGGTTCTTGTATCGAGACCCATTTGAGTCTTTTGCAGGGGTCACCGGTCCGGGGTTCTTGCCGATCAAATCCATCGGAAAAGGGTGAAACTTCGCCGGAGACAAATGGGTTTTCGTGGGCGAATTGCGAAGAATTCGTATGAGTCTTAATTTTTTTTAAAAAAATTTTGGAAGCGAAAGAGGAAGAGAGTTATGAATGAATGAATGAAATGGAGAAAGAAAACGTTTGAGCTCTGTGCGCTCTGTGTGTAACGGCTAGTTTTGTGGGGTTTGGTTTTTTAAACATTGTTTTGGGTTTTTTGACCGTTTGATTGTTGATTAGGGGAGACAATTTCTGATTTGGTTTTGATTCGCAACCGTTATGGCCGAGATAGCTGCCTAGTAATGCTAGTCCATGTTACCGAAATACCCCTACTCAGCACTCACACACGGAATATTATTATTATTTTTAAAAAAACAGTATATTCTATGCTCTAAATTTATGTTCCTCGTGGAATTTAACTCCGATACAAAGGATATAAAGAAAGAATTTTGTTATTGTTGTAGGCTTAGCCTGGCTGATTGGTAACTATACATATCTTTAATGTTAAGATTTAGAAATTAATTTACTCATCCCAATATAAAAAAGAAAAAAAACTTTGTTCTCTAAAAGAAATTTTTTTTATTAAACCACGAATACGATGAATGTTCTAGTGGTAATCCATCAATTTTAATAAATGACAGTCATTTGGAAGTAATGATATGTCGTTTATCTGATGACAGTTTTTGGTATTTCTTCAAGTACCATAAATATGTATAACTAAATTATTTTCTTATGAACTGAAAATGACAAGTCATTTTAGAAAACGACAATATGTTTTATAGTTACATAATGTCGTGTTCCATATGGCCAAAAACAAATATCGGGTAGAAAACCCCAACTTCCCTCTTTATGTGCATCTTCTTTCAACAAAAAGAACCGGTGATGCATTTGGAAGTTATAACGGGGTCTTCATTTCTTTTTTCTGTCCTCTTCTCCTCACCCTTTTTTTTCTCCTTCCTATTTTTTTTTTTTTTTCAGTTTTAATAAGTTTAGATCTAGATTTAGTTTGTAGTAAATCCAGTCCGGATTTTAAATATGAGATTTGTTCTCATATCTAAATCTCTTAATAGCCTATTTTTGTTTTTTTTTTTTTCACAGATATGGATCTTAATTGCTGCTGGCTTTATATAGTCTAGTCTACCAAGAATGTAGCCAGTAGCAAGTGTTGCAGGCAATGAATTGCTGATGTCTTCGTTATATTTTTTTTCTTGAAGAATTAAAATAATCCACACATTTGTTCTTAGTTGTATTTGTATTCTATTTTTCATCTTTTTTTTTTTTTTTTTTTCAGGAGTTTGAAATTATAATCTTTATGCTTACATTGTAATTTGAAACATTTTGTTTTGATTAATGATATTCCTTTATATCAAGAAGAAAAAAAAAAGAAACAAATGTTGGGTTATGTCACTAATGGCATATTTAAAATGTAAATTGACTATGGCAATCTGAGTTAGAAATGTTGTATTACTTCACCTCCAAAAATTTGATTTAGATATTTAAATTGTATAATGCTCAATTCACAAACATCAACATATTAAAAGAGATCATAATTTGTGAGCTAATGATGAAATAACCCTTAATTAAAAGAATACATATAGTTGTTTTCGAAAAAAAAAAAAAGAATACTAATTTCATCACTGGTCCTCAAATTATGTTCTTTTTTATACTCAAGCCCTCTATCTATGGTTCTTATACTATTTTGACCCCATAATATAGGTAGATTTTTAATTATTATATCCCTTAATTTTCAGAGTCTTTTCACATAAAAAGCAACTTGTGTAAAGTGCAACGATAGCAAACTTTGTAGTAGAGTGTAATCTAAATTAAAACATTAGGTACGAAAGTTGTAGAATGCTTTAATGACATTACTTTATCGTTTTATTTTGGAGAAGAAAATGAAATAAGTTGTTAGCTGATATATGCAAGAACTACATGACGAAATAGGTTGGTTCAAGTGGTAAGAGTACCCACTACCTAAGATCTCGGTCCTAAGTTTGAGTCACACCAGGGGTAGGCACGAAAGCCTGTTATCCCTAATCTAATAGAGTAAGGATTAGATAGTAGTATGTATTTTCTTTTAATTTGTAATAAGTGGAGATCATTAGTTAACCCATACTTTTAAAAAAAAAAAAAACTACATATGGTCATTTGATCATTATCAATAAACTTATGAGCGACATGTCGTTTCAGTGATGCTATTACATTGAATGTGAAATATTTGTCGTTTTTTATTTGGTTGAACGTTATTGCTATTGATCATTTCTTTTCACTTAAGGAAATTGATGTGTCGTAATATCTCTACCAATTTATATTTAGTCTTGTTATGAGACGATAAAATGACGTTTCATTGGAATTAATGTCGTTTTTCCTATGATTATAGAAATTGTGTTGTCCAATATAGTGTTGTCTTGGGCACCATATCTACGAATTACAATATCTTGTTTTTGTGGCGAAAGCTTTGAAGTCCGCAAATGATAAATAATTATTTTCTCTCTCCGTTTACTTATTTAAATTGTTGTATATTTATTGCCATAGTTTGATTATGTTCCTGATAGTGAATCTGAGTTGTGATAGAAAACTCTAGGACGAATGAAAATTTTAAATTATTTTAAGTATTCAAGTATGATTTTTAAAATGTTAGTATTTCAAGATCAAGTTTAATTATAACAACTTTAATCTCTTTGTTGAAATTCTCTAGTTACTTATTATAGCATTGAGCTCTTATCTGATTATGAGTAGATTGATTTAGTATTATAATAAAAGACGGTCTTACTTAATTTGATTTGAATATTAGTTAGCAGATTTTATGATTGAATGGATAGGTAGCTTGGACATGGCTGTGGTGCATGCTTAGTTGAATTTTTTTTTTGGAGTTTATCACTTCTTAGCAAAGTCAAAATTTGTGTTTAGCAGGCCTATCATGAAGTTTTATCAAAAGCTTTAGGTCTATTTTAAAAGAAAATAATCCAAAGTCAAGGGTGCAATTCTACGTAAGAGTCTATTATATATGCCTTAATAAGCTACAAACATGCTAAAGCAGTTTGGCATCTTTCTCAATTTAATCTTAATTTCAAATTATGATAGATATTATTCATTTTTATGATCACACAGTGACTAAAGATAAGCTTGATTTATTTCTATGCTCATTATAAAGTATTTGGAATGAATCAAATAAAAAGGTGCATAGCTCCAAAATCAAACTGCTGGATGTCGTTGTTAGTTGGACTACTAATTATATTACCAAAACTAAAAAAGTAAAGACTAGATTCAATAATGATAGTTTTTTGTTGGATGTAGGACTGAGGAAGGCTCGTTGGTCTCCCCTTCAAAAGATGACTTTAAATTTAATATTGATGCGACAATTAATAAGATCATTCGCACGGTAAGTTTTAGTGCTATCATACAAAATTCCAAGGGTGAAATGATGATAGCTCTGTCAAAGAATATGATCAGTAGCCTTACCCCGAATATAGCGAAAGCCAAAGTTATACGAATTACTCTCTCTTAGACAAGGTATGTTGGTTTAAATCTCCAAATTTTAGAGTTGGATGCATTGGCGGGAAATTAGGTGAAATATACCCTTTCAATAATGAGTTTTAGAAAATACACTCTTATCAATAGTTCTTAGATGAAATATAACCCTTTTAAAAAATAAAGATATAAAATGACTTATATACCCTGAAGTTAAGAATGCCAGATAGAGGTGTCAAGAGCGAGACAAAATGTCTAGAAACTTGACATTAAAAAAAAAACATTTGAGTGTGTCAAGAGTACTATATATGATATTGAGCTGCGCTACACATGGTATCAAGTGATACTAGACAATGTAACTAGTAAGTCGAAATTAAAAAAAATATATATATATATTTGAGTTTTACACTATAAAATACTATCGAAAGTGCTAGACAGAGTGTTGAAAGATATTAAGACAAGGTGTCAAGTAACTAGACCTTTTATGTCTAGTCAGAACATGGACATTTGATAAAATAAGTACTAAGAGTATTTTTTGTATTTAAAATAATTTAAAATGTAAAAAGTTGTATTTATCAAAATTTATTTAAGAGTGATATATTTCCTAAAATACACGACAGTGAAAGTGTATTTTGTAAAGAACTCCTATATTGACAGTAGTCAAAGTTTTTAATGATGGTGTTGTTTACCACTCGGAGTTTGATGATCTCTTATTGGAGCAGTTTAGTTAAACATATGTATGTGAAATTAATGAAGCAGTACATCATTTAACTAATTTCGCTTTAGAATTGGACAATGAGTTAATTTGATTGAGAGAATCTCCTTTTCAATAGAATCCATTATTGTAAAAATATGACTTTCTTATAAGGGTGGATTAAAATACAAAACACACATAAGAATAGTAGTTATTTTTATAAATTAATTTAGGCGAAACTCTATAATTACATAAACTAAATAAAAAAAACACTACGAAGAGAGATATAGATAATAATATATCTTATAGAGTTTTTTTTGGGGTGTTTATAAATTATAATGACTACAGTAGCATTTATAGTTGAGAGATACAACTAATAAATGAAAATAAATTACACCACACCAATCAATCAACTGATTAGTGTTAGTAAATCAATCAATAAAACAATTAGAGATCGTTAGAATTAATCAATTAAGCAATCAGAGATTGATAATTATCTCAATGAAGAGATTGATTGCAAATCCTAAATAGACCTTCAGGCTTGAAAATAGTTTTTTTATGGACGACTAGTGAAATTCATGTAACTCTTTATTTCAAATATTTTAACAGAAATTAGAGCAAAACAACCAAAGCTTGATATGACTAATCAAGAAATAACATGAGAATGAGATAGCCAGAAAAATAAAACCAATTAGTAATGCCAATTAGGGAAAATGATAATTAATCATAAAAAAACCAGTTCTTCCAAAATGACATGTGAAAATATTAGATCTGCACTTTGAGTGATAATCCCTCGAGCTCCACTCAAAAAAATTAATCCTTTCTTTGCACATAACCCAAAGCTTAGACTGCTTTCAAGAAGTTTGTAAATTTTTTGCTACGTCTCCACAAAATTTATTTAAACACTACAAATTGAATTAAAAGTTCTCACATTTATTTTTTTCACATGATTTACAGACTTTCAGGTTCATAAATTTTTGGCTCCTTTTCAACACAAATTCATTTCAACACTATCAATTGAATTAAAATTTCTCACATAAATTATTTCACATGTTTTTACAGAATTCCAGTATGGGTTTTTCATTTTACACAGTTGTATTCAAAATGTATATCATAGTCTTTTATTATATTTTAGTTTGTTTTTGTTGCTGCTTTTGTGGGTATTATTATGAGTCATCATCACTCAAGACTTTGTAGCTCTGGTCTTCCATCTTCTAAAATGGCTTCGAAAGTACTCCAACCCCAACATTTTTCTGAATCTATAAGCAAGTCCATCCCTTGATTTTGAAGTTTGCCCTTTAACACTTTATACAGAAAAGTGCCATGACCTTAATGCACAGAAAAAAATAAAAATAAAAATTACCACTCAAATTGGTTTAACTGATACTTAATAACGTCTCCTTGCAATAGATATTTCTCAAGTTAATTTTATTCGTTTTTTAATGGCCATTTTGTGCATCTTCAACTTTGTATTCAAAGATACTAGAATTTGATATTTAATTAGGAAATGAATTGCCTCTTTTGTTCCCCATGGAGCTAAAATACATTTATCATTTTATTACCTGAAAAACATGTAAAAAAAAAAATGATGAGCTAAAATCTTTAGTCAGTTTTGGAAACTAGGGACCATATAATATCAGTCAAAAGTCAATGTTTCATGTTGTGACCAGGAAAAAAAAAAAAAAAAAGGTAGTACCTTGAGAGTTTGTGATCAAATTGGGGCATCAAAAAATATAGTCCAAGTTGTCAAAGCTCTGAAACCACTATGGTTAGATTGTAGCACGAACCCAATTAACCATTGTTTTCAGGTAGTGTCCAAATCTTTTGACGCACCAAGTAACGTTGCCAAATTGGAAAGTTCAACTTAATTCGATCATATGCACAAGGCCAAAAAAGACATCACCCTGCTACAAAATGCTTCAAACTAACTTATCAATAACACATTAAATAATTTATCAAACTCGTTCACTAATGTTAGAGGTCGCAAATACAAACTTCATGTTAGCTCCAAATGGTAACGTAGTGGCATCATGTTTACTCCCCAGAGGTGGATAGACAATAGGTTTAAGGTTCAAATTTAACGTAGAACGATTAATATTCAGATGGTACACTGGTTTAGTGTCCATAAGTCGTTGATAAAACTCGTAATATAAGTAGTTATGACTCAAAACAGACACTTTAGAGAGTTTTGATACAAGTTTGTTTAGTCATATCTAGAAATTGTTATGGCTTGTCTGCAATACTTACACTTTAGATAATCAAATTATAACACATTCTTCTTACTAAGAAATAAAATTGAAAAAATAAAAAATAAAAAAGAAGGTTAATTCCTAATTCCTAGACCTGTCAACCAGCAACACCCAGGAAACTCCTACGCTAGTTTATGCAATACAGTGTGTTGCTTATTAACAAACGCGTGGGAATATGCCAACTGCTAAGCTACAGAAGAAGCTCCTCTTCTTTTTTCCAAACTATATACCAAAATTCCCTTTGACTTTTCTATCCATCCAAGGGCTTTTATGTAATCTCACTGCAATAATTTAGACCGCGTCCAAAACCGGTTTTACGATTATACCCTTTTGTATTCCCGATTTTCTTGATTTAAAAAATATATGAGAGCCTCGCATCAAATGATGCAGGGACACTGTGCTGAGTTGTCTTTTTGACCAATCACAAGGGTAGATCTTGGACATGCATTGGGTATATAAACCAACCCCCAAACCATTTTCTTCTTCAGACTCTTCTTCTCTCTCTCTCTCTCTCTCTCTCTCACAGAACTTAAAAAAAAATATACACAGAGCTCGATTTTGAGGAGGTAATATTAGTGTCACCCTCCAAAATTTCCGATGTTTTTGAATGTCTTGATTTGATTTCTTCATTTTTCTTTTGTGTAATCTTCTAAATTCATGTGAATTATGGTTAATTTTTTGTTTTATAAGATGGGATTTTTGGGGAAGGAGAAATGGTTGTGTTTTGGATTTGATTCATACTAGATTTGGGCTTCTTGGATTGATTTATCCCATTTCGTTTATGGGTTTTGTTTTTTTATGTCATTAGTATGCAGATCTAGCTCCATTTTTTCGATTCAGCATGGTTTTGATGGTTAATTAACGTTTTTGGGATATAAGTTGAGATAGTTGGTAATGAATCTGATTGAATTTATTGGTTATTGATTAGAATTCTTATGCAACTCAAGGCTATCTTATGTGTGTTCATGGATTTATCAATGTGTTTTGTGTTAATGTTGTTTTTGCTACTTTTTGCATAATATTTGTTATGGAAGCTAGTTGTTGGTTTTTACTTAGATCTGATATTCTATTTCTGATTAGTGTCATGCATGTTCATTTGTTTTACTTTTGTTTGGAATGGTACTTGATCACTTGTAACTCTTTTATCTTTCTTCATTGTGTTGGCTTGTTCTCCATCCTGAATACGGGCTTTTCAGCTTTGATGTATAGGTTCTTATTACCAAGTAGAAATCTATGAGTTTCGAATGAAGATTTGTATAAGATTTTCTTTTAGTTGTTTGAGGCTATAATTATTTCTCCAAATCATTGTTAAAATTATGGGAAATAGAGTTTTGACTTTTTGAGTCTAGGAGACTAGATCTGGGGAAAAGTTTTGTGGCTGACCAACTGACCATCTGGATTTTCATGTTCAACATGAAATGAATTAGCGGGTGTGTTGTATCGTTTATTTTAAAAATGGAATTATGATTGCTACGAAGGGTTCTGGATTTGTGTGTTGAACGAAAGATGTTTTCTTTTTATCCTTCTGATGCGTATGAAATTTCATTTTGGACAGGTTGTAGAGTGATAAAAAAGGAAATATGGTGAAGATCTGCTGCATTGGTGCAGGATATGTTGGTGGCCCAACAATGGCTGTGATTGCACTTAAGTGCCCTGACATTGAAGTGGCTGTTGTTGATATCTCTGTATCTCGGATCACAGCCTGGAACAGTGACCAGCTCCCCATCTATGAGCCTGGCCTCGATGATGTGGTGAAGCAGTGCCGTGGGAGGAATCTTTTCTTCAGCACTGATGTTGAGAAACACGTTAAAGAGGCTGATATAGTATTTGTCTCTGTCAACACGCCAACCAAGACTCGGGGTCTTGGAGCAGGCAAAGCTGCGGATCTGACATACTGGGAAAGTGCCGCTCGCATGATTGCTGATGTGTCAAAGTCTGACAAGATTGTAGTTGAGAAATCCACGGTCCCAGTCAAAACAGCTGAAGCCATTGAAAAAATTCTGACCCACAACAGCAAGGGAATCAAATTCCAAATCCTTTCAAACCCAGAATTTCTTGCTGAGGGAACTGCAATTCAGGATCTGTTTAACCCAGATCGTGTCCTCATCGGAGGCAGGGAAACCCCAGAGGGCGAGAAAGCCATCCAAGCATTGAAGGATGTTTATGCTCATTGGGTCTCTGAAGACCGTATCCTAACCACTAATCTCTGGTCTGCAGAGCTCTCCAAGCTTGCTGCCAATGCCTTCTTGGCCCAGAGAATTTCTTCTGTAAATGCCATGTCAGCTCTTTGCGAGGCTACGGGGGCCAATATAACAGAGGTGTCATATGCAGTTGGCAAGGACACCAGGATCGGACCCAAGTTCCTCAACGCTAGTGTTGGTTTTGGTGGATCCTGCTTCCAGAAGGATATATTGAATCTTGTGTACATCTGTGAGTGCAATGGCCTCCCAGAGGTGGCAGAATACTGGAAACAGGTCATCAAGATCAATGATTATCAGAAGAACCGCTTTGTGAACCGCGTTGTTTCCTCCATGTTTAACACAGTTTCAAACAAGAAGATTGCCATTTTGGGATTTGCATTCAAGAAAGATACTGGTGACACAAGGGAGACCCCAGCCATTGATGTATGCAAGGGGCTTTTGGGTGACAAGGCCCGCCTCAGTATCTATGATCCACAAGTCACCGAGGACCAGATCCAGAGGGACCTCGTAATGAACAAATTTGACTGGGACCACCCTCTTCACCTACAACCAATGAGTCCCACCACTGTGAAGCAAGTCGGCGTGGTTTGGGATGCCTATGAGGCAACCAAGGATGCTCACGGTGTTTGCGTCCTTACTGAGTGGGATGAGTTCAAGACTCTTGATTACCAGAGGATATATGATAACATGCAGAAACCAGCATTCATCTTTGATGGAAGGAACGTTGTTGATGCGGAGAAGCTGCGTGAAATTGGCTTCATTGTATACTCTATTGGTAAGCCCCTCGATGCATGGCTCAAGGACATGCCTGCTGTGGCATAGAGCAGATGTGCAGTTCAAGTGGCCTTCTGCTGGGGGTTCAAACATTCATACCTTGAAGCAGCCAATTTGATTCTTTACGATTTTTTCTTACTTGGGTTTTTGTTCTTTCTTACTTCCCAATATTGGTCAGGATAGTGATTCAAATTTGGTGAGAGTAAGAAGCTTTCTGTTTTGTCTTGCATTGAATTCGATGTTGTTATTACCGTCAGCTACTTTGTTTAGAAGACATGATATGATATTTGTCGTTCAAATTTACTATCCATAATTAGAATGATTACATTCTTGAAACCCTCTACTCCGTATTTTTTATGAGCTGAGTGTATTTTCTATGATAACATTCAATCCAAATGTATGCACCTTCTTATATTTCACGAGGACAAGATAAGTCTCACTCTCTTGTCTCACTATAGTGGGAATCATCGGTGTTACTCCACTTTATGTACCCTTTGTTATTATAGAAATCTTAATTCCCACCGATGGAATTGAAAGAGTTGCACTCAATTCTACTCGATGGATGAAGACTAATTTTCATTCTCGCTACGTACCACACAATCTATTGGTCGGGTACGGTCTCTGACTCTCTCTCTGTGTTGGATTATGGAGTATCAAATTTTGGGCTTTTTTCTTAGGAAAGAAAATCAAAAAAAAAAAAAAAAGAAAGAAAGAAAAAAAAGGAAGAAGAGAGACGTCTCTAACCGTTGCAGCTAGTCAGTAACCCTTTGGTGATTACTCAAGAATCATCAGATCGACTTTGGTTTAGTGTGATGGATTTGTCTATTCGTCTTAGTTGTTGACAGTCTACCCAGCGCCACTAACACGTAACCAAGTGAGTAGCTTCATAAAGGAATGAAAACCACAAGTTGGATTTACGTGTACTCAGTTAGAAATAGGAACGACTTGACTTGCTTCGTTTCACTTGTAGTTCTATTTTTCTTTTTTAAAAAATAAGGTGAATGGTGAATTGTTTCCAAAATATTGGTGAAAAATCTATATTTTTTACTTTAACGGGAAAATATATTTTAAAAAAATGGAAGTGTTACCAAGTAATTTTATATTTGTTTTATGCTATCTTTGTTACTTCAACAAGTGAAAACACAAAGGTCATCTTTTTTTCATGCGATTTAGACCTTTTCTACCGGCGAGAAAGAGAACGAAATGCTTCTTCAACCAATTAATCACACAGCTGTTGCACATGACAAATTTTTATTTACCAATTTTTTTATTCAGCGAAATGAGAACTTTTTCCTTTTTTTTTTTTCAAAAAAAAAAAATTTCTTGACATAATAGCTGAAAACGACAAGTAGTTGTTTCACTTCTCTCCATGCATTTTTACATTTTATTTCATACCATGTAATAAGTATTACCATATTACATCCTATTTATTATTTTCTTAACAATGATCAAAATCTCGTTTTGGTTCATGAATTTTCACATTGCTCCTGCACTATTTTATTTATTTATTTATTTTTCAACTTGAATAATTTTTCTTTTACAAATAAAGAATCAAATTTCGGACAAAAAAATTAAAAAAATTTCTAGGAGATAATTGAAAGGTCAGAGACTATAAACGAGACGAGAACATATGTCCCCAAGACACTGCAAAAATTCAGAAATCAAAACGAGATTTAATAATAGTGAAAAAAATTTATTACAATTACACAGTACACTCTTATACTGTCCACGTGGGAGATTCTTACAGGATTGACTTTTGCGAATCAATAACAAGTTGTACCATCGAACGACATGAATGAATGAATGAATGAATCTATCTTTTCCCGCGGCTCTCACCAAATATAGAATCACATAGTGGCGCCAACCGTAATTTTCACAAGATTCTATCCTCTTTCGTAATTTTGCATTTTGCCCCCCCAAATCCATCGTCATCTTCTTCCTATAAATCCGACCACCCAAACTTTACTCTTTTTCTCCATTTTACCGATCCCCAATCTTTTCAATCTTCATTCTGATTGTCTCAGATCCTTCGCTCTCATCCAAATTCGATACTTTATTCTTTCAATTCGCTCCATTCCGAATCGATTCATTCCAATTTCTTCCATCGCCGCCCCCTTCTGCTCTGTTCTAGGGTTAGGTTTTTTTTTTTTATATTTTTTTCAATTCCAACCCAAATTTTTTTCCTTTTTCCTTTTTTATTTTGCTTAGTTCGTGAAAGTATCTCGGTATATATTATATCATTCCGATTTTGATTTTTCCATCTCAATTTTATATTTTTTCGGATTAATTTTCTGATTTGATTTTCCCATTAAATTTTTTTGTCTTTTTGCGTTTGGATTTCCCAATTTAAGTTTAAATCGCTATATATTTATTATTTTTTAAATTAAAGAATTCCGGAATTGGGTCCTGAGAATTGTTCTGTAACTGGTTTCTGACAGTTCGAGCTGGTTCGGAAGATCATTTTTCCAGGTAAAGACTAATATTTTAAGCTCGATAACTTATAATTGTTGCTTACTTGCTTAATTTAGTATATTTTATTTTTACAAGTCGAAGGGATTTCTTTTTTTTTTTGGTCCTTTTAGACAGTATGGTTTGACTTTTTTAGTGCGTGTATATTCCATTACAGGAAATGAGCGCCTTTTATTGTAAAATTGGTAAATAAACGAAGACGTAAACGTATGTGTATCTCTTTCAAGAATATGTCAAATAAACTTTTAAGAGGGAAAAATTAAAGAGAAGTACAATTTTTTTTTTCATGTCTCTTTCTACAATTTTTTTTTTTTTTTTTTTTTTTCATTGTTCTTTCTTTTAGTGTGAGCCTACTTCAATGATATATGTGGATTAACTTGGTTATATAAAATATGTCTCATAGATAACACCATTTACGGTTAAGATTATGTGACTTTGGACACTTTGGTTACTTCGGTGAAAAGCTAAATTTATTTGTTTATTTTTTATCCCAAGGCTGTGTGTGCTAGGATATGTGGATTTCTAAAACTTTTTTTTTTTTCCCGGTTGTAGTTAAGGAGCACTCTTGTAATATAGCCAAATCTTACTTGCAGTGAAGAAAGAATGATAAACAAGCGGCCCTTTAATGATGAGGATTCTTGTGAAGTTGCTTTGAAGCACCCAAGGCAATTAGAATGTGTTAATGAGCTTGCTCCATTTGTAGATATTGTTCCTTCTCTGAATGCTCCTCAAAAATCTTTCTCAGGTATTAGTAGGGCATTTTAACATGTATACTCAGGTTGAGTGGCTCGAGTCATGGTTAAGGACGGGTCTGTCCTGTGTGAGCACCTAGTGGTTTACCTGATTCTTCTTAGAATAGACTGAATAGTGTGAGCACCTAGTGATTTACCTGATTCTTCTTAGAATAGACTGAATACAGTCGCAGCTTTTTTTTTTTTGGATGGTTCTGAATATCTCATGTTTTATTTTTAAATTTGATTGAATCTTTGTTAAATTTATCATTGGTAAGTTGTTGCTTTTGAGTGTTGACAAGTTGTTTTGGGTTTGACCAAGATGATTCAAAACACTGTTGCTGCAGCTGCTGAAGAATACTTTGTTTGGAGACTAACTGAAAAAATGGAAAAACAAAGGGAAAAAAAGAGGATGTATGTTGCCTCTGTGTTTTCTTGATGATGTTAATATATGAATAGATTCATTGTCTTTTCTACCCTTTTGTTTTCTCTAAGAAATCAATTAATGACAATGACATATTCCATTATGCTTTTGATGAAGGTGATAACAGTTTTAATAAATGTCAAGATGGAGAAGGATTTTCAAGTGATTTTATCACTGAGGTCTCAAAACAGACCAAAGAATCTGAAAATGGTGTTTCTGGTAGCATTTCCCATTGTTTGTGGGTCAACAATGGTATGTTTGAAGCAGATGCAAGGTTGGAGACAGCTGCTCATTTATCACTTTTCCCAGAATACTTTGAACACGGAGACCGTCTGAGGGGTTTACTTCAATCAGATGACACCTTTGCATCTCCAGTTGATTATTCTCCTGAAAAGTTAGTTCCCATTGGTCCAGGGCATCAAGCTTATGTTCCGGAATGGGATCAACGGGTTTCAAAGTTGTCAGATCATCAAACTGATCCTCAAAATCAAGTATTACATGGTTCAGGTCTGGACCTCGTGGTTAATGCTGATGAGGAGAAGATGGGTACTTGTGTCATTTCCATGCCTAAGCCTGAAGTATCCTTGCACTATTGCTCCCAAGATGGGGCAAGCAGAAATGACTGCATGTGCATCGATGAGGGTTCTGTCAGATGTGTGAGACAACATGTGATGGAAGCTAGAGAAAAACTAAAGGAAAACATTGGGGCAAGGCCATTTGAGGAGTTGGGTTTTTGTGATATGGGAGAGGAGGTTGCTAAGCGTTGGACTGAAGAGGAAGAACATATTTTCCATGAAGTCATTCTCACAAACCCATCAACAGTAGGTAAGAACTTTTGGGATCATCTCTCGATGGCTTTTCCTTCTCGCAAAACCAAGGATCTTGTGAGCTATTATTTTAATGTCTTCATACTTCGGAAGCGGGCTGGACAGAACAGGTTTGACCAACTGAACATTGATAGTGACAATGATGAGTGGGAAAAAACTGAACTTGGAGGTCTTGACGATGAGGACTCTGTGGTGGAATCTCCTGCTGATCAAGAGGCTTCAGCTTATTGTCAGCAGGACAATCTAGAGGATTGCCATGAAGACTTGGAGGATGCAAATGAGGTAGATGATTGTGAACACGGTGCTGATTTGGTTTGTAGGGTTGGAACTGATGAAGAGGATGGAGGGGACGTAGACAATGGATCAGGGGCCGATGTTAAAGATTCACCAGGTAATTCTGAAATAAATCTGCTAGGAAAAATTCCTAGCAATAATAGAGAGGATTCTGATGTTCAAGATGATTCCTGTACATCTTATGAGTATCAAAGAGACAGAATAGAACTCTGTTTTACACTTGACGAGGCAACTCTGAGGACTGATGCAAGAGACTGTAGTGTTGGATAACGTGATCGATCTGTTATATTTCATACGAGGCAACTGCGTTCTATGATTGTAAACCTTGCAATTACAAAGCTTGAATTGTTAAATATGGTATAATTGTTGGGCTTCTCTGAACTGACCCATGTACAATTTGAGGGAGGTTAGTCACTGTTAGGAATAAGGATTTGAAGGTGGCGAGGGTCAATTGCCAGCTGTGGTAAATTGGTGATTTCATAATTTATTTTTCCTTTCAAGGATTAAGCCAGCTTAGTGGCATCATTTTTTAGAGCATTTTCAAAAACGGAGGATCAGATACAAGGATTTAAAGTTTGGTGAGAGACGTTCGTTCCTGTTTCCCCTTCTGAGTTTTTGAAACACGTTGGCAGGTGCTTCCTGTCTGTGGGTGTGTTAAAATAATCTCTCATGGAAGTTTGCCTGAAGCGTGCTTTTTTACCTACAGGAGGAAATTCCTCTTTTCCTTCTGGATAAGTCTCTTGGGAATTGGCAACAATACAGATGTAGGGCCAAGGTTTCCCTTTTGAATAAGATCATAAGTACGTTACACTTTCACTGTATGATTCTCATTTTTTATCTGTAGGATTTTTACAACCAGAACCATATGTTATGTCTCATTACCCCCACCCTGTTGTTGGTCTTTTTTGGCAATGTATCACTGGCAAATAAGGCTGTTCTTCTCAGTCCCCTTAACAATAATATTCATTTTTGTATTAGTCTCACTGTCTCTGTCTCTGTCTCTCTCTCTCTCTCTCTCTCTCTCTCTCTCTCTCTCTCTATATATATATATATATATATAAGAATTGGCAAAAAGGAAATAAGGAAAGTATTGCTACAGTGTGGACAAGTCTCTTTCATCTCAATTCTCTAAAGTAAAAGATCATGGTAGTTGCAAGTAATTTATCGTCACTGTCATGAGACAAAAGCTAAATAGGGATTTCAAGGGAAAATAAGAAAGGAAAAAGAATGCTAAATGGAGATTTTGAGCTATGATTTGACTCTCCTAGATACAACAACACTTGTAGCCCCTGGACATGCAGAACATCCACATTCATTGCTCAGATTTGTTCTTATTTGATCTAGGAACGTAAAATTTTAAAACTGAAAGGGCCTTTTAGTTTAACGCAGCTGTATGGAAGGTGACCAAGCATGACAAAAGCATAAATCCACGTGACACTTCTCTCTTACATTCACACTACCTCCTGCCTCCTGGTGTTTCTACAAACATAATATAAATTATTATAATGTCAGCAAAAATCAAGACAATCAACTTGAATATAGTTGAATCTAATTAGCATATAAAAAAAGAATATTATTGAATATAGAACTTTGTTCTAAAACAGTATAAAGTTAAATAGCCCTTCTCTCTCTCTCTCTCTCTCTCTCTCTCTCTCTCTCTCTTTTTCCTTCTTGGGGAGGGGGATCAAAGGTAAAAAATCAACTAATCCAACAATGGCTAGCTTTCTGGTTCCAGTAAGGTAGAGATGCCTGTGTTCATGGATCTCAACCATGTTGGCTAGTGCAAACTAATCATCCACCCAAAAAAACAAAAAGGAAAAAGAAAAAAAAAAACCTACTACTTCATATTCAAATACTAAAGCAAACTCTTATCTAGTATAGCCAACCCAATGGCAATTAATAATTATGACTAAATGAAACAACGGGTTGGCGATTTCAACTTCTTGAATATCATAGACCTCGTATGCACATCATAACAAAAAAAGATAACATAAACTAAACCAAGAATGGGGCCAGGCTACGTCACACTATAAGTACATGTATTTTTTCTTTTTCTCGAAACATTAATATATAAATATATGTATAACAAGACGTATACCCCAAGTCTTTTCTTATTTGCGACTTTGCTTTTGGCCATTATCTTATGTCTTATTTTCTCGTTATGTATATGTATGACGAGGAGTATCCATGACTCTGACTCCAGCCAACTTAAGGCTTATCCGTATATAACAAAAAGTATAAATAACATAATGATAAACATAGTTACTAGGAATTAAGGATTATGACTATCTTTTGTTTAAAGTTTAAACAGTAATATTACTTTGTGGAATTGTATTGTTCGCATTTGGGATGGTGTTATTGTAGCTTGCTCTGCATTCCTTGTGGACAACCGAAAAGGACCGTTCTACAAAGACAACACAATATACACATACGTGAGTGCGTTATGGATATAATTGGTAAACATATGAAACATGCGTATATTTATGGTTCATAGACTTCATATGATGAAAGTAATCATTTTTCATATTTTCCAAAAAAAAAAGGTAATCATTTTCCCCTCGTTGTCTTGCTCTTTCTGATCTTTAAAGGCCTGCTTAAAAACTCACTTTGATTGTCATATTTACCAAGAGATTGGTTAAAAGTCCATCTGATACTGACTTTAACTTAAAAGTATCGTTTATTACTACTGCACACCCCTCTATTAACAATAATTATTTTGGTGGGGTTTTTTTTGACAGGTAATACCCTTTCTAAGTTAAAGCAGTTCTAATTAAAGAATGATGATAAACAACCCACTTCATATCCCATATTTTCAATACTATTTTGATACCATTTAACGTGATATATAATTTATTACTGTACAAGTGTATAAGTCATGAATAATATTCAATTTATTTATTGTAAATTTCAATTAATTAGTTAAATTATAATAACTCATTTATCATGTTTTTAAAAAATGGTAAAATAAGTAGGATTTCTAGCACTATTCCTAGTTAAAGGGTAATTGGACACGTCATTGATATAAAATTACTCTCTTCTTTATTTATTTTTGAAGAAATTTACTAATCCAAAATGGAGAGAAAAAAAAAAAAGAAAAAGAAGAAAAAGAACTCGCTTCTCTTTCATTTATTTACATAATAATTAGAAATATAGAAAAGACGGAAAAGAAATCCTAATTTTTTTCATTTATTGATTTTTATTCTCTTCTGTTATTTTTTACTTGTTCTTTTTACGATTGATATCTATTTTATTTTAATTTTAACTTTTGCGTAATATATAGATGTTTAATCCAATATCTAATGTTACTTTTAGATCTTAATTTTTGGCAAAATATTGAAAAATTATTGTGTTTTCTACAGCTAATCAATAGAAAATCTCAAATACTTGATGCATATTTCTCATAAAAGATATTCTTCACTTGGTTTTTTCTTTCAGGATCCAGGTAGGCTCTTTTTCTGTAAGAATATATTTACTAATTTCCTTTCCCCCCTTGCCCCCTTGAGATATCGAACCAAAGACAACTCATAAACGCAGAGCAAACCACCTATGCGGTAACTAAATTAAAATAATCACAAAACAAACCCGCATCTTTCACATAATTAAAGAATTGCCAAAACTATTCGTTTTCTCCTAATCCAAATGAGAACATTGTACAATGTACACTACTACAAGCGATTTTTTGATCTTTATGCACATCAGTAAGTGGGCCAGACTCCCCCATTCACGATTTTAATTTTTTTTTTCCCCAGCGTTTGCTTCCATGCAAGGATTTCTACTCCTTCCAAATATAGCATAAACCTGAGAGAGAGAACTTTTTTTTTTTAGAGAGAAATAAAAATAAGAGCTTTGAGAAAGAAAGTGTTGGTCCAAAAGATCCCATACTAGGCCTTTTCGATTTTTGCCGTGTCTATTCGATTTCAAGCTCATTACACTGAAAAAAAAGTGGTCACTAAAACCGATTTTAGTCAGCTGGACCTGTTTGTTTGCTTGAACATTTCAAGCACTGAAAGAGAGAGAGATAGAAGACCAAAAGAACCAGCTTGAGCCAGGTTCTTTTGGGATCCAGATCTTATATTGGTCCATAGAGACTGTCAAAACCATAAAATGGTTTATTCTCCAATCACTTGAGAAAGAAGGTAAACCATCCCATCTTGTAATGAAACTTTGGTCATTTTCTGATCTGGGTCTTTGCTGATTCCTCTGTTTCTTGTACATTCTTTTGTTTTTTTTTTTCCCCTGAAAATTTACGATTTTTCTCGGGAAATTGAGTTCCTTTTTTGTTTTTCTGATTGGGTTTTCTTTGTTGCCTCCATTTTAGTTGGTCAATACTACTAGTACCGCTACTAATACAACGATGGAGCAAGATCAAGAACAGAGGCACGTATGCAGGTTCTGTAACAAGAGTTTCTTGAATGGAAAGGTCTTAGGAGGTCATATGAGGTGTCATGTAGCTAAAAACTCAACCAAGTCGGAGAGAAACCTTAATCAGAGTAACCCAGATATTGAAGGTGGTGAACGCGTTGGTTATGGCCTTAGAGTGAACCCCAAAAAGTCTTGTAAATTTTCGGGCTCGACCCAAGAAGCTTCAGGGCAAGAAATTCTATGCCGAGTTTGTGGTAAAGGGTTTGATTCGTTAAGAGCTTTGTTTGGTCACATGAGGCATCACTCGGGAAAACGAAGGAAGTTGGTCTTGTGCAAAGAATGTGGGAAAGAGTTCGCGTCATTGAGGGCTCTTACCGGTCACATGAAGACTCACTCTGAAAGATTTAGGGTCTCCATTGAATCGAGTGATGTACCAAGCGAGAAGCTGTTTGGCGACAATCACTATAGTGGTGGTGGAACCTCTGGATTGGTACGGAAAAAAAGATCGAGAAGATTGAGGTATAGTAATAAGATCACTCCAAATTCTTCTTTTTCTACTCTGAGTGAATCTTCTTATGGTGTTGAATGTGATCATGAAGTAGAAGAGGTTGCTATTTGCTTGTTGATGCTGTCTAGAGGGGTTAGGAACTGGGATGGATTTAGTTCATTTACTGAGTCATCTGATAACAATTCTTCTGAGGTTAAATCTCCGAATCGAAGTAAGCGAATTCTGGACAATGATGGTGATGGTTGCCTCAGGATGAAGAAGTCAAGGCTGGAGAAGTCAGAACTTTGTGTTTTGGATTCCAACAATAGTTTCTTTGGTGACAAGAAAGTATCCGAATTTAGTGAGAATGATTTTGGGTCTGAAAATGATGAGGAAAAGTCGGCGAAACTGGATGATCGATCTGCAGTAGCTCTGGCTGATACTGAGACTGAGAAAGTAAGTGATGACAAGATGAAAATCAACTCCATTGAAACTGAATCAGACGATTACCAAAGAGTGGAAGTTGGGGAGGATCTAGCTGCTGGTTTTCGATCCCTCAAGGTTTCTTTGAGTGAGAAAACCAGGTTTGATTACTCCAATTCTGGGTCTCAAATACTTTACACTTATCATAAGAAGAGTGGGTACAAGTGCAGAACCTGCAACAAGATTTTCAACTCTCATCAGGCACTTGGAGGCCACCAAACTGTTCACAGGACACCCAAAAAGTGTTCCACATTTCTGAATGATGACCCCCAAATCGTCGATCACTCTGACGATTTTCCTGGAACTGAAGCTAATATCAAGTCTAGCAAAACTGAATACGGTGAGATTTCAGTGGAGCAGGAAATGGATAGAGGAACTATGACAAGTAATGAGATTAAGGAGCACAAATGTCCCATCTGCTTCAAGATTTTTGCTTCAGGTCAAGCTTTGGGTGGTCACAAGAGGGCTCATTTAGTTAAAGATTCTGAGATAGCACCAGAACAACAGATCACATTACTGAAGCATTCTGTTTGCAATGTCTGCGATGTACTTGATGTTCCAATGACACTTGGCAACGAGGCCAACACTGAAGTTGACCTCAAGTCATGGTGGATCAAAAACGACCACAAGCATGAGTTTCTGGTGGGTCTAATACCAAACTGAGAAGTGATTCCATCTACAGCTTCTTTGGAGTTTCAAGTGATACTTTTTACTGGTTTGGGGATATACTCGTACAGAAAAGCCTCCATTTTCTGCTTATGGCTTGTAAATGTCAGTACAGCAATTTTTTTTCTTTTTTTTTTTCCCTCTGTTTTTACGTTTACACTGATAGTTTCATCAATTTTTTCAATTGGGAAATCTCAAAATTGTAAGATCGAGGTTCATTGATGCGTTTTGGAACTTTGATTACTGTAGTAGGAACTTTTGTCCTCTAACTCATTATTCTTCTATTCCCGGAAGTTTTGATGAATAGAATAGAAAGCCCTGTTTTGTTTCACCCTTTCCTGTAATTGTAACTTCTAATTTTAAACTTGGTGTTTAGGCCAAGGAAGAAAATGCATATTGACCATTAAATTAAAATATGCTAAAAAATATAGCATTGAAACTAATAATGGTTATTTAGTCGCCACCCACTATATAAATACGAGTACCTGACAAGCCCATCTCATCTCCTGTATCTTATAGTCTTATATTATATATTTGTTCTATCCTTCTTGGATGATCAACGCATGTGTTTACTGTCTCCCTAGTTAAGTTAATAGTTTTCTTTAGGTTCTTCCGCCTTGGCCCAAAAGTAAAACAGTTATTTCATACCGTCTCACTTTAAGCTTAGATGGCCTCAAAGTTCCGAAGATTGAAAAACGCTACAAACTTTGATCAAATCATGCTTGAGACAAGAATAATACTGCCAAATTGGTTGCATTATGAGGGATTGACTAATCCATTTGGTTAGTAAATAGTAACCATCCACTCATGATTATTATTCTTGAATTAGCTTGAATTTCTGAACCCAACATGATTACAAGTGAAGAATTAAACCATATAATGCTTTTGGCTTGGCTCATTACTAAGAGCTTTTTATGCATAATCTGGACACCATTCTGATGGCATGCAATCTTGTCTAGTTAAAGTTGAGCATCTTACAAAGGACTTGAGTGGAGCTTGAATTTGGCTCAGCAAGTTCTAGTATTTGTCTAGTTAGGCTCCATAAGATTTGAAATTTTTTTTTTTCTCTATAAGTGATTGAAGAAAAAGTCTACCGACCCGCAATGACAAGTTTATGGACGACTTTGGGTTACACTTACACACTTCTCAAAATGCTAAAAAATAAAATTGTTGAATTCGCCGTTGAAAAAGGCCACCCTTATCTAACTTACGTTTAAGATAGAACATAATATATGAATGATGAGATTAAAGTTTCTGACTACTGACTAGTTAATTATTTGATGACATTTTTCTTATAATGATATTTGAAGAACGAAATGTCGTTTTGTGTAAAGACTTTTGTGCGTGTGTGTGTGAACGACATATACATTAAGTTATCGTTCAAACGACATATTAGCTCAAAATTGGAAAGTTGTTCTGGATCTCTGGTATGTGTACAGATGACAGTCGAGTTAAAGGTATAACTATAAACTAATTATAGTTTGGTTGTATAAAACGGTAAGTCCTTTTGTTATTAAAAGTTTGTTGCGGTTATAGTCGAAAAGCTGTGTCGTTCGTTTTTAACAAGTTCTGCTTTTACCAAAAGAAAACGACACACAACTATTTTTTTTCGTGGTTTGTTTTTAACAAGTTTTACATTATTTACTCAATAGAAAACGACACTTAGTTTATTATTATTATTATTATTATTATCATTATTACTATGATTCTCTAATAAAAAGTGGAAGGGGTGACCATAATGGCATCTCTTTACGAGCATTACCATCCGGCGGTGATACGCAGTTCATATTTACAGTTGGCCTAGTGGCGGCTCTTTTTTATTTGGTAAACGACGTGTTATATATAGTAAAAGTTGTGCAGTCGTTTTGGTCATCATTATTTTATCATGATTATGCAGCCAAGTTACGGACTTACGGCCGAACTACCTCGTTTTCATTTATATTTATAGTCTAGTTATACTGACATTCACATTCCGGACTTATTTAAACTGACAAGTGACATTTTATGTACTGTTTTAATTATTAATTGTCTAATACACCCCTCTCTTCCAAAAAAAAAAATCTCAGTTTCTTTAAATTCCCTTTATTTATTAAAGAAAAATGTAAGAAACCGCGGTGATTTTCAATTTTTTTTTTCAAATATGAAACACGAGCACTTAATCTTAAATCAAATCAAATCGAACCAATTTGGTTGCTTCAAGATGCTAGAGGAGGACAACCTGTCTGCAAGCTGGATCAAGCCATTTAACTTAATGCACTGGCTGTAAGCACCTCCAATTTATTTTAAGTCCCACGTTTTGCATGTCGTTTTCCTTTAAACGACAATTTTATTTTATTTTTCAATTCACTCTCATTTAGTTATATTTCTTTGGTCTTTACCAACCTCTCACACGGTCACACCTTAGGCAACAGAAACATGCAAACATTTTTATAAAGCTTTTTTTTCGAAAGTTGAAATGTGCAAATAGTCATGTGGGTATCTAGTATGGGTTGGAGTCACTTGAATTGAATGAGTACTCTGTCCATGTGCACACTCTGCAAAATCCTTAATAAATGCCAACCACAACGTTTAACAAATTGATTGTACACAAACAAGTTATGGCCTTCTTTGTGTTTGGACATGGAGTTGGAAACATTTTCCTTTCCTTTCTTTATTCTGTGTCATGATTCTATGTGATAGATATGAGCAATGTCACATCTGAGATTGCACAAATTTGAAGCAAGCGGAAACTTGCAGCAAGGAGACCATAATATCTAATAGAAGTCAAAATTCGCATAATATCTAATAGAAGTCAAAATTCGAAAAATCTCAGCTAATTGGTTTATGTTGTGCGATTGAAAAAGGAAGTATGAATCTAAGACTAAAAGTCGAGCGACTTGCCCCACTCGTCTAATACAAATATGGGATCTTACATTGCAAACAAGAAATGTCCAAAATATACAACCAAGTCGAAAATATTTGACCCCCTTAAAATGCATTCTGATGCAACCTCAGATGCGTACAAACGATAAATTTGAGGAATATGCCCCAAATTATGTGAGAGCTATGACGATCTAGCAATTATTCAGAAATTATGAAACAAAAGCGGGAAAAAATAAAGTCAATCACTAATCAAGATTGCTACCTAACCTTATCAAGAGTAAGTATTTTAGGAAACCCATTTTCCCTCCAAAATCCCACTTGGTGTAAATAGTTCTTTTTTCTCAATTATAAATAAAAGGAAAAACAGCATGTAAAAAGAATCGACACACAAAATATAGCAATAATACTTTTTCTCTGAAGTAGATGTAAACCAAATTATTTCTAACTGAACTACTCTAAATCTAGGTATCATTCATACAAATCGGTGTCATTTTACCATTATTTTTCCAAAATACGTATCTTGGTTGTTATACCAACTTTTGGTAACAATTGGTTTATATAGAAATGTGTGAGATAATGAGGTTTACTCATGTATAACTACGAGTGTAGGCTTCATTGCCTTAGTGTACACTCATGCACCCCGCATGTGTGAGTGGGGGGAAGAGCGATTGGGGCCTTTGCAACAGACGAATTTGGCTGAATTTTCACATATACACAATTTTTTGAGTGTTCTGCCAATTCAACAAAATTGCCAAGCATGGCATACTCTTCAAATACGCATTTTCCACATCTATTTATTTTCCTCCGTCTCTTTTCATAAGAATTTGCAAATATAGAACAAAAACAACGAAAGCTTTATTTAGATAATGCTGTCATCGAGCTACACTTTATTCCGCCAAAAACTCTACATAGACAATAAGAACAAAGGAAGAAGAAGCCCAAAATACAGTGGTGGACTTGTTATTCCCACAAAATATCAACTGTCAATTTCTATGGTAATTCGACTGGTTGAATGTTCCATATGTCTTTAGCGTACTCGTGAATGGTTCTGTCACTGCTGAACTTGTATGAACCAGCTGTATTGAGGATTGCCATTCTCGTCCATTTCTAACCAAACGAAAGTTTATCACAAACTTCAGAAGTTAGAATTTAAACCATGGATTTGAAAGGAAGAAGGGTAAACTTGTTGGAAATATAAGCAAACCTTTTGGTCACGATATGCCTCATCAACCTCCTCCTGGCACTCGATGTAACTGGGGAAGTCCTTGCCCACGAGGAAATAATCTGCACGGCCGAACCCTTCATTTCCTTCCAGGGATCCAATGAGTTCATCGTAATTGTAAGGCCCAAAAACGCCGCTTCTGACAAATTCCTTGACTTCTTCGAAACGTGGGTCCGGAACAAACTATTATATCATCACAGCTAGTAGGTTAATATGGATAAAGAGAATAATTGATAAAGGAACCCGAATTTCTGTAGTGAGTTTACTAGTAAGTTCTACGTGTGTAAGTTCTTTACTTTGGCTCAGGAACCTCATGCTCATGAATGAGCATGGCATTGGATAACAAAAGTTGAATTGATGTCATTGATTTGGTAGCTAAACAATTATGAAACTGATAATTTCGGAAGTAAGACAAACCTTGCCCTCAGCTCTTTCTTTTCGGAGATCAGCAATCTCATGAGCCCTTGCACCAAAAAGGAAAAAGTTATCTTCTCCAACCTCTTCTCTTATTTCAACATTGGCACCGTCCAAAGTTCCAATCAGGATACAGCCATTCATAGCAAACTTCATGTTGCTGGTTCCACTGGCTTCCATTCCAGCAGTACTATAGGGAGGGGGAGAGAAAAAAGCACTTCAGATTTTTTTTTTTTTTTGTTTAATGAAAAACACTTCCCATCTAAGACCAGAAAGGGGTTTGAGAATTGAGCCAGGTTACTAAACCATGGCCTGCTCTCTGTTGTCGGCAAAAAGAGGGCTACACTATTTCTTGAAAATAAAGCATGAGCAGTGGCTAAGTTTCGGAAGCAAGTAATGGATCTTTAAATTTCCAAAATGCAGATGAATGAAAAATAGTGCAACCAAGAAAATGCAAATAAACAAAATTGGAATTACCTGATGTGCTGTGAAAGCTCACTTGCGGGTATCAGTAATTCAGCAACACTAACATTGTAATCTGGGACAAAGATAACCTAATGTGACAAGGCATACAGGTACGGTATAAGAGCAGTGTCAGCAATAGAACTTATAGCAACTGATGCACATGCACTTCAAAAATTGAGTTTTCTGAAAAGCCAACTCATCTATGTTTAAAGCGGTTGACTAACTCAGAAATTCAACTACTAAACCAATAATAACTGATATAAACAAAGTACATATGCGCAGATGGGTAATTTCATTTTTCCAGCATCCTAAGGTTCTATATTGTAATAGTACCATTACTGAAGGAATACTTAGTATGCATACCAGATCTTGCAGCATCTGTCTACAAAAAATTACAACACATTCTATATTTTTGTTGTTATCATCTCAAAACTCTCTCTTCTTTTTTTTTAGGAAAAAAAAAAAAAAAAGGTTTGAGCCATATAGTGTGTCTTCCATATAGAGAATGCAATGACCTAATTTTTATTACGGCCTATTTTGAGACTATTACTGATAGCGAGCCCAAAAATTAATATTTTAAGTAACTTGAAAGTGCTTCAGTTAGTTGACAATGATATATGATAGAGTCAAAGCTATGCGTACCTTCAGTAAGTCACCTATTTCAGGATCATGATTTACTGTAGCACCAACATCTGTGATAAATTTCACAATTCTTTTCGCTTGCACATATGTTGCAAATGCTTTTCCTCCAAAAATACAAACTCGTGGAACAAATTTTTCTTTCCTTTCTGAAACACTCAATTCTTTCATCTTCTTGTAGCGATAAACAATCCCCAAGATATTTAATAGTTGTCTCTTGTATTCATGAATCCGCTTCACCTGAGAATAATTCATCCAATTTACAGAGTCATTGTAAAAAAGCATAAAAAATAAAATAACACAAACCAATTTCATCATTTGGGTGATAGAATGGTACTTATTTCAATAGGACTAATCTAATTTCAATGAAAATTAAAAGACCTGAATGTCGAACAAAGCATCAGGGCTGACAGAATATCCCGTTTTTTCCTTGAGAAATGACACAACTTTCAACTTATTGCTCCTTTTTGCTGCCCTCCACTGGGTGTGGAGATCTTCGTTATCTGCAAACTATCAAAATACGATAAAACGCCAGTAAGTATGCAGCACAAAACAAAATAATCTGTATAATTAAAGCGAAGATAAAATTATTAGCACATAAACTCAGACAATCATACAAACAAGAGAGCTGTTTGCAGTCATTACCTTACGTAATTCAGCCAATTTTTCAGTTTTCAGGACCCATTCTTCTGTGCCAATCCAATTACTTATTATTTTACTCAAATCTGGATTGCAAAATTGAATCCATCTTCTTGGGGTTACCCCATTTGTTTTATTCTGAAATTTCTCAGGCCACAACTGCCAAAGGTGTAAAAGAAAGCTATAATAAGAAGGAAAAAAAAAATCACAAATTTTTATAAGCCCTCAGGCCCCTCACTTGAGATTAAATAATTAAACTGCATTACAGTCTAACTAAATCAGTAGAAAAAAGATTCTTTTGACATATTTACCTGAAAAAATGAATTGAATACTTCTTCCTGTACTATTTTGCTATGTATCTCGGCGACACCGTTTACTGCATGACCACCCACAACACAGAGATTAGCCATACGGACCAGCTTTGGTGGTTCCGGTACCGGCTCTGGCAACACCGGTTCCTCCTCCTGAGGGCCTTCCTGTTCAGATTTGTCTTCTTCATCAACAGATTCAACATCTTCAACACTTTGAATTTCCTCACTGGGAACAACTTCTTCAACATTTTGAATTTCCTCACTGGGAACTTCTACAACAGGTTCAACTTCTTTTGGTTTAACAAGTAAATCTGCAAAGGCAGCAGGCAAATCCACATTTTCTAATATTCTCAATTCCTTCAGTTTCTTCTCTAACAATTCAGAATCTGCTGTACCGTACTCCGAAATTATGGTGCGAATAAGCTGAAAGTTGTTATGTCAGGAATTAGACAATAAATATCGGAAAATGAGGCTTTGATTTACAAGATATTCCACTATTACCTCCTCATCTATCAATTCTATTATCTCAACATGTCGAGGTAGCAGCTTTTGCATAAGTTCCAAGCTCCATTTCTCCAATGCCTCAGGAAGAACAGTATGATTGGTGTATGCCACAGTTCTGGTACAGTGGCGGTTAGTGAGCTTGAGTAAATATTACGAAAAAGTTATCTTCATTGAAAACAAATCTTCAAAAATCACATGGCATACATGCAATTACATTTCAACTTAGTGAAGACTAAAACATGGTTTGGGTGGACCAGTTTAATCGAATGTATAGACTGAATTCCAGCCATTGAGCTTCATATGGTGGTGCAAAGAAGGATATAGACAATGAAGAACAGTAATTGATCATTGATGTAAAAAGGAGAAAAATAAAATCTCGCACATTCATTTTATTCAACCATTTATACCTAATCTATAATACTTAGTAATTCTATAATCTAAAAGTGATGGTATCTGCAAAGTAGCATTGAATTCTAGATACTAAATCCAAAAGCTACGTCACTATACATACTCCTATGCAATGAACAAGCTGAAACACATAAGTGATACCTTTGAGTAATATTCCAGGCCTCCTTCCAACTTAAACCTTTCAAATCAATCAAAATTCTCATCAGCTCAGGAATGCAGAGAGTTGGATGAGTATCATTCATCTGAACTGCAACTTTCTCAGGAAATTCTTCCCATTTCACAGATGCTCCAGATCTTCTCTCAAAACATGCTATGATATCTTGGAGAGAAGCTGAACATAAAGTATATTGCTGCTTCAGACGAAGGACCTTCCCTTCAATTGATTCATCCCCAGGGTAGAGTACATAGCAAATCTGAGAAACAAGCATTCCAAAAGGTCTTTTCATATTTTGGACTATAAATGTTAAAATCAATAACAAAATGAAGGAATATTTAGATATAGGAATTTTTGGTAGTCAGAACCACCCGTGCTGAGAGACATTAGCATACAAAAAAGAAATAGACATTGGTGGCGCCAGAACTTGTGACCATGGCAGCTTAGAACCTCTATGGGCTACCCTGGCATGTTGGTACCTCCATTTAGGGGGGAATGGAAGATAGAATTATTTATTATACACTGAAAGAAGTATAATCCCAATATCTTATTCAACTCCATAATGAAACTTAAAAGTCTCAGGAATTTTTTGACATTAATGTCCCATAATTATATCTTAAAATGATGTGGAACGGTAATAAATGACAAGATAATCGATAGACACACGCACCTTTTCAGCATTTCCGAGGGCCTCATATGCTTGGGTATGTTCCCCAGCATTAAAGGAGTTTAAATCAAACTCTGCTGATGGAGCTTTGGTTGACCAAAGTCGGAGATTAATTGTGGTCTTAGTTTTGTATCCTGGTATTGGAACATCGTGTCCAACAGCTCTTATGTCTTCTCCTCCAATCCAATGTCTTTTACCATCTGATCCAGTAACAATCTTGCCGTAAAATTTAACAGGGTATGCCACATCATTTCTTACAATTTCCCATGGATTGCCCAACTGCAAGGAGGAGCAATAATCGTTTAAGGACTAATAACTCAAGAGACCAGTAAGACATATCGACAATGCCATTAATTTTCACAGACAGTGAAGCAAATTAAATGAAAGATATTGGAACACAGAGAGAGAGAGAGAGAGAGAGAGAGAGAGAGAGAGAGAGAGAGAGAGAGTAATACCTCAAGCCAATCCTCAGCAACTTCTTCTTGACCATCTTTGGTAACCCGCTGCTTAAATAAACCATATCTGTATCTAAGGCCATAACCCCATGCTGGATAATTAAGGGTTGCTAATGAATCCAAAAAGCAGGATGCCAGCCGTCCAAGACCCCCATTTCCAAGTGCAGCATCTGGCTCCTACCATAGAAGAAACAAAGTAGTTTAGAGAGAGAGAGAGAGAGAGAGAGTATATACAAAATGGAAGAAATCAAATTGTATATCAGATTACCAAAACCTTTATGGCTAAACAGATTAGATGGTAAGTGGGTTTCACCATATATTACCAGATGAGCACAGATGTTAATATTGTTTTAAAACATGTTTCTTCAGCATCTATGCACCATGTCTCATTCTCAAAGTTTAGAAACTTGTTGCTAAAGCTTAAGCTTCCTCATTTTTGGTTTTCCCACCAATAGAAATAGATGACATTGATCAATTTTATTTTTGAGAATCGATGCAGCTTTGTAAATTTAAATAATGAATGTACTAAATGGCCAAGTTCTCTTGGTGTCACACCAAAGTCCCGGAATTTGGAACTGCCTATGTTTGAGCCGGCAGATATATGAGTAGGGAAGGATTACCCAAAAAAAAAAAAGGAGATCTAACCTGGGAAGCTATTTGTTCCAATTTGTGTCCAAGCTTGCTCAAAGCCTCTGCATAAGCACCCGTGAGCTCTAAATTACCAATTGCATTTAACAGAGCCCTACCCTACAAAAAAAGAGGTTATGGAACAATGACACACAGCAAGTAATTCGATGATACAAATGATTTCTGCATACAGAACCAACACGGGAACTTTACGACAAACCTGGAGAAATTCCATGGATAGATAATATGCCTGCTTAACATTCAACTTTTCATAGTAGTCATATGTTGCATTCCAGTTAATGATGAGAGAATCACGAACACTTTGTGCCGTTGCAAAGAACGCCTTAGGAAGATCAAGTCGCTCAGGAGAAAACAATGGGGTGAACTCTGCATGGTATTTTATACTCGAAGCGACAGATGCAGCATCAGTTGTGAGTGAACTGACTGTGGTTGATGCTTCTAAATAAACAAACAAACAAATGTCAGAATTTGGTGAATTTGATCTTAAACGAAAAAAATGAACGCAACTAGCTGTATTTGGAGACACATCTATATTTTTAAACTTCTTCAAGTATGTCCACTTTCCCGAAAAAGCGAGCCAAAATTGAGGAATTAGTGATATACTTGCATGTAAGCCTCTAAAAAGGATTCGAATTCTCCAAATAATGCATGCCATGTCATAGATCAATATGGCAATAAGACCACTAAATATAATGCCTTCTAGTGAGTGATTTGGAACCAGATGGTTGAAGTCATCAAAAGCAGCTTTCAATACAGATAAACGTAATGACCCATCATATCCCAATCCTATTCTGATTTTGACAAGGTCAAATATGAGTTATGATACATCACCATGAAACACAATTTCTCTTGTTACCTTACTTAAACTGAATTAATCAACAAAAAGAGCAAAAACCATCGTTCCATTAAGTGATAAGAAGGCAAGACAGGCACTATACCAATTAACTTCCTAAGCTCCTTCCTACCATCTCACAAACACACTCCCTCACACCATATGCTGCTCTTAATTATCAGACTCATTAGCAACTCAAAACCTCAACATCAAAACCAGAGAACCCAAATTCAAAAATCTGAAACCAAATCAATAAACACATTTCAAAACTCAGAACACAAAAAGGAAACCAAGTTCAGAGCTCAAACGAGGGAAGAAGACGACGATGAGGACCTTCGTCAGCGATGGGATCCTTCAATTTCTGCGTTGGCTCGCTGGACACGCTCCTGATCGAGAATGACCGCCGATTCGGTGTCCTGACCAGAAACAGCTTCGATTTGCCGCTTCCACATGTGAAATCGATGAATTTGGAACGAGAATCGTACTGAAAAAATGCTCCTGTTCTACTACTACAACTCGCAGAGAATTGAGAAGCCGCCATTGGAGCTCTCTCTCTCTCTCTTTCTCTCTCTCCTCTCTCTCTCTCTCTCCTGATCTCTCGGATCACAGACTTAGAGAGTAGAGTAGTGACGCCGAGACTGAGTATGAGACTTCTCTTATCTTTTTTCGCAAAGCTTTATTTATAAATAAATAAATCAATAATTATGGGCTCAAAATCTAATTTTTAAAATTAAAAGGTCCATTTATTCAAAACGACGCTTTCACGAGCCCCACTTGATTATTTTTTTAAATGCCGGAGGTTATGATTTCCCGCGTTTGAGTATTCATGCAACTGTGCCACGTGTAACACTAATGGTTCCTGTTGTTACACGTGTTTTTTGAAGTGATGAGGTACTGATTTGTCATCTTTTTATTGGGAGAAACTGTGTCAAACGCAATATATTCTTAGGATTTGAATGCAGAGAATCTTTACTGTGATTTAGATTTTTTTTTCCCTAGTCTGAGTGCACCTCAGCTCCATTTACGTCGTCCACTTGTTCACATATTATTGGGTCTAGAAGCAACGATCATGTATTCATGTCAACTTCTTTATCACTTTTCAGCCAAAAAAAAAAAAAAAAAACTTCTTTATCACTTTGGCTTGAACTTTAAAACTTCATATAATATACTTTCTTTTTTGTTTTAGCTTTGTTTATTAATCATAGATAAATTGATAAACTTTTCAAGTAGCCTTATGATCAAGGAGCATAATTTCAAGTCAATAAAGGGAAAAAAATAAAATTCATGAGATTAAGTGGCAAAATCCAAAATCGAGGCTAGTGTGAGAAGAAAATTTCACAAATATAAGAAATGTTTTGATTTATTTAAAAAGTGTCAAAAAGTTCTAATTTTATAAAACGGATTATTTAAATAAAATATTTAGAATTTCATCTCGTAAATTTCTCCTACAATTTGTATACACTATTTAACATAGATCGAATAAATATAATTAAAAAATGTAGTTTGAAATAAAGTTTAAGCATCGTTATTATTCACAACAAAAATCTAATACCATAATGGTATACATGAGTTCACAAATAAAAATAGAATGTGATAATCTTAGTTCAATATTAAAACAAAATTTAAGCAGTCCAAACACCACAGCAGTCCAAACACCACAACGACACGCTTCAAGCATTATCAAGATAACGAACTACAATCAAGATGACTCTTTACTCCTCTTGATCGGTAAGATTGCACTGGACACTATCTGAATAAGGGAGGAAGTGAGTGAGCATAAAATGTCTAGTAGGAAAAATAGTTACCTCGATCGAAAATATTTAGTGATAAAAAGTTCTTGCATGGTTAGTTTAAATCCAATATATATATATATATATATAATGATCTAAAACCGAAAATTCAATAGGTATGTATATAAATAAATCAGTATAATCAAAATCATTCAATTCAGATACACATAACACAAATCAACCCATACTCATGAGCTCACATCCTTTCATAT
>JXTB01000432.1:225352-287875 GCA_002914805.1 Parasponia andersonii
TTTTAAAAAATTACACTATAGTCCTCGATTCCTAGATTCTCTCAATTTAATTCTAAAAAATAATTAAAATTTAGTCCTTTCAATACAAAACTTTGCAAATTAATCTTTCTATTATTATATCAGAAAATTAATAAATTGTCCAAATTATCTTCGAAAAATCTAGGTTTTTACATTAAGTACCAACTGGTGTTTATTGATTCGATATATAACATGAAAGGAAATATTAATGTAAGCAGGAAACAAACTTTTTATAAATATATTGTATAATAATTAATAAATACAAATAAGAAAACATATAATAAAGCAAACACAATCATAAAAACATATAATAAAGCAAACACAATCATTTCTTTCGTTGCGTGGTACAGAATAGTAATAGACCGTAATGAAACAAAGAAATTGTTCAGTAAGGGTTACTTAAATAAACTTTGGTTTATGGCTTACATGACTTAATTAATTGTGTCATGATAACTTTGAATTTTGATTATTCTCATTCCTATGCATACTATTCTCATTATGATTCATTTCTTCACGAATTATAAACATGATCTAAGTCTCCAGTTCTTATTATTATCAAAGAGAATTATATATTTATCATAGTTTTGAAGTAGCACATGTATTCCTAACATACCTTTTATGGCAAATTTGGAATGCCACACATTAGATGAGATAGGGATTGAGATAGGATGAAATAGTCCCATGTTTGGGATTGAAATAAGAGACCACTGATTAGAAAAATCCGGCCATAAATCATAAACTAATCCCATTAGAAAAGGGCAATTTCATCTCAATTTGGGATTAGAGGTATTAATATTCAATTGTCTTCTTCAACTTCCTTGGAGCTCTACCTTATCCTCCATTTCCTCCAATTTAATTAGTTTAGAAGCATATGTAAACTTTTGGTTCTCATCAATCTAAGATTTTAACAAGCATTTAGAGTTTCGAAGAGAGATGGTAGAGAGTGGCAAATAATACGAGATTGAGCTATATTTTCATATTCTTTTAGTCTCAACTTCATAAATCGTGTTACATAGGTTCAAGGTAGCGCCTCACCCTCCCCCCCTCTCCTCCTTTTTTCCCAAACAGTTCAAGGCCGCAATTTCCACCAAAGAATTTATTTATTTTTTAAAGTAAGTCTCAAAGTATATAATTTAGTTAAAAATATAAAATATATGAACTAACCTTCTCCCACGAAATAGTAGCACACCAAATATATGATAGAAATAATAATCCTATCTTATTCTATCCTATCCTATTCATTCCGTACGCGAAATAAAGTCATTACATTTTTTTTTTCGGCATTTTGATAGGTCAAATTTCGAATCTACAACTTTAAGACAAGAAAATTAAGATAACTTTACAATGAAAATATTTAGATTGAGAATAAAACTATAGCTGTTTTGTTCACGCCTATTAGCCTTTGCCTTGCTTTAGGGTATTAAGTCTTATTAACGAGAAGCCTAAACCTTACTACAAGGTTAAACCTTAAAATGGACAATCCATCATATACCACGCAATTGATTATGGCAATTCTCAACTCTCCTTCTACTACCATTAAGTAATATAGTTATAACCCTAAGTAATGCAAAGTCAACACTGATATTGCTATAAGGAATGATCACTCGGTTTGCTCGTGTGTGGGAAAAGATAATAACGAAGCCATTTTTTTTGCCGTTAATTGTGAAAGCTTTGGCATTGAAGGAAGGTCTAGAGCTGGTTGTTGCGATAAAAATCCAACCTACAATGATGGAGTCGGACTGCTCTCAAAGGGAACTCATAGCCTGTCTGTCTGGAACATTTCCCCTATAGTTGATGATGCCCCTGCGAATGGGCCATGTAGAATTCTCCTCTATCTTGCTTGCCATCAATCACGTGCCTCATAACTAATTTTAATATTTTTGGGGGTCTTAGACATTTATTTTCCACTATTTGTAATAATCTCGTAGACATTTTGACTCTATCTTTGGAGACCGATTGGGTCTCTCGTGTTGTATTTTTAATGACTTTGCCCTTTTTTTTATTATTGAATCTCGTATTATCACAAAAGAAAAAAGTAACGTAGTTATAAAAATCTCTTACTATTGTTTTAACTATCATTCTAATACTAAGTAAAATGACAAAATTATGAAAGAGCTTTCATCCTATCCGTCGTCGGTCATACGCTCGTATCATACCAAATCCATCCATTGCTCCCACTCCCCCTAATATAATGCCATAATATTAGTGTTGGATTTTATTGTCAATCTAAGTTTGGAACCACCTTTATTTATTAGTCTCATGAGTTATGACTTATGAACGAGAACATCTCGTGACAAGATTGTTATTTTTTTCGGGGGAAAAAAAAAAAAACAATCAATCAATCATATAGATTTTGTTAGTATGGACGGTAAACAAATGCCATTACTTTTCTCATGGGCCTACATGATAAATGGGTCCATTCCAAGACCATACAATACAAACAGAAGTGTCAAATGCCTAAAATCATTATTAATTCGTACGAAGCATATCTCATGATGTTAGATCACGTGGATTCTCCTGGAGATTGTCATGAAAAAAGCATTAAAAAGTTGAGGACTTTTTCCATTAGATCATCAAACTACTTTCTTTTCTTTTCTTTTCTTTTTTTTTTTTTTTAAATTTCTATTTATTTATTTTTTAAAATTTCAACTTAATTCATCATTAATTATCCTATACTTCTATTACATGGAATATTTGGACATAGTGACTAAACTGATTCCCTCTTTATTATTATTAACTTTATTTTTCGAATTTAAAATTATTTTATTTCAGTCTAAACTTAAACCCAGAAAAGCCCGAAACAAAACCCTCGTCAAAACTCAAGCCTTTTGCCAGAGCTTTACCTGATTACCTCCAATGGCGGCTCACTACTACCACCACCACCACCATCATCCCAAGACCTGTTGCGGCTGCTCTTCCGACTATGGCTCTAGCTGCAACTGTACCAACTCTCACTTAAACCAACCCCACCACTGTTCTCCGCCATCGTCATCTACCATGGATCCCCTTCTCCAAGCTATTGCTTCGCAGGTCCTTCAATCTAATCCACCACAGCCACGTCTCTACTCTCGCTACTCAAGACTCCATACTCAAAACCGAAAATTTCGTAACCAATTTCAACACCCGAAGCAGCGATGGCATCAACAGCTAGAGGAGGAGGAGGAGGAGGAGACCCATCTCTTAATCTCATCTCTGGTTTCACGCATCGAGGCCCTCGAAGCCTCTCTTCACCGTTTCTCTCTGGATCGTTCTCATCACCATTCTTCTCTTCGAGATATGGCCGCTCGTGTGATTCAAACCCAGTTCCGAGCCTTCCTTGTTCGCAGATCACGAACCCTTAGCGAGCTCAAAGACCTTGCTCTTATCAAGTCTGCATTCACCTCTCTCAAATCGTCACTTTCCAATGAGACCCACTTCGATTTTCACGCTCTCTCTCGAAAAGCCATGGATTTGCTTGTCAAGCTCGACTCTATTCAGGTAAAATGTTAATGGGTATTTGTTATAATAAATGCTATTCAATTATAGCGTTCGTTTCTGTGTATTTGTTTATATGAGTTTTGTATTTTAGGGTGATGATTCCATGGTTAGAGATGGCAAAAGGTCTATCAGTAGAGATTTGGTTCGGTTTTTGGAGTTCATTGACGGGGTTGCTGTGAAGAGGTATGAACTTTCTGTTAAAGCGAGGAAGAAGGTGATGTATGGTCGAAACAGTGACAAATCTAGGGTTAATTTGAGCAGAAATTGCTTGGACTTGGGTGGAGATCAGAGGGAAATAATTGGAAAAATGAGGGAAAGAGTTGAAAAGATTAAAGGGTATTCTAGGATTCTTGAGAATGATGATGATGAAGATGTTGAGTTTGAAGGATTTCAACATGTCAGTGATGGAGATAATGAGGTAGAGAACCCTGTAGTGGTTATTAGTGGAAAGAATGGTCGAATTCGAAATGGGGTTTTAGTGAACAGGTCAGGGGATCAACCTAGAGTGAAAAAAAGTGTGAGCTTTGCAGAGAATGGGAATTTGTTCAAAGTGTTTAGCAACTCCAATGAGGCAATTTCAAATGAGGATGATAGTACCACTACTATTTCCAGTGATGATCATGGAGAGCTTGGGGAGGACATTGGTGCTGAAGTTGAAGAAATTAAGAGCTTTTCTTTGGGGACTGAGGATGGTGATCAGGAGGAAGGAGATGTTGTCAATGGAGGAGCTTCACAGACCAGTAATGGTGAAAAGAATCCTAGAACCCGATGTACTTTAAGAAGAGAAGGTAACTATAAAATTAAAGGTCATAATGGGGAGTTTGTATTCTCTGCTCCTTTGCCAGTTCAGATGGAGGACAAGGCTGATTTATTGAAGAGGAAAATTTTGAGGTAAGGTAAGGCTTGAGAGGAGCCATTGATACCTGAGGTCAGACTCAGAGTTAGACTTTAAGTTCTGCTAATCTTTTGTGCCTAGTTAGTGGAAATTAGGTTCTACGACATTGTTTCTTCCACAATTTCATTCTAATTATTTACATTGATTTGAAAGAGCTGCCATGCATTTGATTTTCCGAGCCATTTTTTTTTTTTTTAATTAACGAGAGTTCATGGACTGGAAGATGTAATTTGGTCACTAAGATTCAATGTTCACGGAATGAGTGCTTCAGTAGTTTTATTTTATTTTTCTCCAATTTTCGTATCTCTGTGATACTTTCTAAATACAGGAGTAGCAGGTATGTAAATTTTTTATTGCTACTTCCATTAGATGGTGGCCCATTAATAATTTTCCCGCCTTCAGTTTTCATTTTGTTGCTGGAGAAGGTTCCAATCAGTTATAGGTGTCTCTATAACTGTAATATACAGCTCTTGCACGCCTGCACAACAATGTTATGGTTGTAATTTGTGGTTCAATATAATGTCTTCACCATACTGTCTCAAAATTGTTAAAAATCGCCGGCATTTAATTAATCTAACAAATAGACATCAATTATCATATAAAACATAAAAAAGTAGGGATCCAATAAAATAGCTTAAAAAAAATTCTCAAGATTGGTGTAACAACGAATAAATTCTACATTATCATCTCTAGCAAGCACTCCAACTGAGTAATTCTTTATTCTTTTAAAAAAGCTACTACTGGCACCAAGTTTGCGGTTTAATAGGGACAAAAATCCTGTGCTCTAATAGTTATTTTATACTTTACAACAAAGGTGATCAAAACTCCAAAACTTCAGGTTTGTCTTGATTAAGGAATTCAGTACATCTTTGTTATGCCTAAGCCGCATACTAGATCACAGGCCCTTGCAACTCGCAATCCACTAAGCTCGGCAGAGCATAAATCCATGTATTTGAATAGAACTCATCAAAACTTTGGACCAATATATCTACAACATATACAGTTATGGTAACAAACAAGTACCAGGAGACTAAAAAACACAAGCTTGAAGGAATGTGGAGATTTAGCTCGGCCATTTGTGTTCGTCGTCTTCTAACCTTAATTTTCCTACAAAATAAAGAACTTGGTAAAGGTAAGAAGAGACATTGAATTTCAGCACCAAAAAGTTAATTAGTAGGATGAAATAAAATAACGTTACCATTGAAATATTTTGACTCGAGTTCTTCAACCATAGGCAAGTACGACTATCATGACCAGGGCACCGACAGTTACTACATAAAGTAACTCCATCTCCATTTGAGGACTGCTCTAGCACATATTGGGAGACACTAGTTTCTGCACAAGTTTCTCTGGCTTTATCTTTCTCGTTGCCAAGGGGTGTCATCATAACATACAAAATATCTACTTGATTGGCAATTGGGGTGTTGTTATCGGCTTGATTATTTGTGCGGGCCATGGCTTCTAGTTTTGGGGCGTTAATGGCATTTTTCTTGGCCCCAACAATTGTAATTTTTGCTTCTCTTAAGGCGCTTAATGCCACCTTAAAAATATGGTCAGAGGCCATTCCTTCCTCTGCTCATTTAATGGCTTCTTGGTACAAAATATTGTACTGCAAGTTCTTGCCTATCTGAGAATTATTCTGATTATCAACACTTGAAAATTCGTCCAAAATAGCCTCATCCTTGGCACTCTTTGTCCACCGCTTTAAGATATAACGCTGTGGGAGTATAAAGACATTTGTTGCTTTGAATATTGCAAGCACATGTCTGCATATGATCCCTTCGAACGCAAACATCTTGCAACTACAACTAGCAATCTGTTCATTAATGTCAAAATCTACAAAATAAACTTTATGTTCTTCATCAAATCTAGCTACCTCATATATGGAGGTTCCACGGCCGTCTCCGCATAATTTCACAGCAAGCATGAGAGACTCAAAAACTTCATCCTGAAATGTGGAGAACATTTTTCTTGTGTACAGTTCTGCTGCTTGTTTTTTGATAGGTAATGGAGTCTTCATAAAATGTATTTCCCCCATTTAAATACTTATGATCTTCTTAGAAAGATATCCGATGTGGAACTTGGGAAGTTACATTCTCCCCCGTTAAGAGTCTAGCGTCTTTGCCAGAGAATCCACATTCAATAACCCAAATATAACACTATTGGACCTTACCCAAAAGTGCTAACTTGAGTACTTTGGGCTCATAAACCATCACTTAAATACCTATAATCTTTCCAAAGTATACCCGATGTGGGACTTGAGATATTACAATTTCGAACTCTGCCTTTGCTTTTTTCTCATATAGATCCGTTTGCTTTTTTCTCATACAGATCATTTTAAGCCTTTTCATATTGCTCTGCAAAATCTTGTAAGGTAGTCCTTGCATTCACATAGCCATCAAAAAGGGAATTAACATTTCCACTTCTCTGAGCACCATACATGCCTGCAAAGAATTTGTCTCTAACGAGTATGGGAACCCACAATTTGCGCTCAATGTAAAGTGATTGAAGCCAATCATTTCCTCTAAGATTGTATTTATCAAGAAGCCCTTGCCAAGCACATTCAAATTCATTAGGTGACTCAGTCTTATTAACACATTTTTCAAATTCCAATTGAAACGTCCTTGGAAGTGCACCATATACCATTCCCATTTCCTTTGGCATTTTGCTCATGATATGCCACTTGCGATACCGGTGGCTTGAGTGTGGGAAAACTTGTTGTACAGCTCTACCAATAGCTGAATCATAGTCGGTGATAATCAAACCTGGTTGTCGCCCAGACATTACCTCAAGCCAAGTGGTGAAGAGCCAAATGAAAGTGGATTCAGTCTCATCTGCTAGCAGAGCACAACCAAAAAACACACACTGTTTATGATGGTTAACTCCTGTAAAAGGCTCAAATGGAATTTTATACTGATTTACTTGATAAGTCGTGTCGAAGACTACAACATCAGAGAAACAACTATAAGCGATTCTAGATCTTGTGTCAACCCAGAACACACTGCTGAGCCTATCTTCTTCATCAACCTGTATAGCATAATAAAATGCAGGATCATTAGCTTGCATAATCTTAAAAAATCCAAGCAGACTTTGAGCATCTATGCCAAAAGTGCTCAACCGTCCTCTTCCAATATAATTAACACTACCCTGTGTTGAAAATGGCATTTTGCCAAAAATATTACCATCCTCATCAGGCAAACCATTCAAAGAAGTACTTAAACTCAATGTAGGAGACCCAAAAGAGTCGCTCAAATTCTTGTTTTGATCGCATATTTCGGGCTTATGTGACCTTAGAAATTGCCTCATTGCTGGACTAACTAGCTCATGGTTACGTTCTTTCTCAAGTTTGACCACATACCACTTCCCATTATCTCGTTTCCTCACAGTCATCAGTGCCTTGCAACCTTCCCTAGTGATAGGCCTAAAGTGCCTCCTTTGAACACCATCACCAACTGAATCTGAGTCCATCTTCTTCCCATGTCTCTCGCGACGAAACCCTTCTTTGGAACAACAAAACTCTCTTGATATGATTGAATTATCTTTCTTTGATCGATAATACGAGTTACCGCGAGTACTAAACCCGTTTGCTTTGCATAGGCGTTGTAAAAATTATTAGCATCATCTTCAGAAGTAAACTCCATGCCTAATGTGGGCTCCGAGATTCCACCTGCTAAACATAATGAACTGGCTTCAATTTCAACATCCTCCACAACACATTACTCATCAACTACATCTCCCGCCATGCCCGCATAAGAATCCACCATTTCTTTAGCTTCTTCATTAGAGTCCCGCTCTAGCTCTACTTCCATGCTATAAATATTTGTTCAAAACCTTGCCAACACAAAAACCAGAACGTACCCTTTAATTCTGGAACACTTCAAAGCTCAAAACTAATTAGTACCCTTTTCATCTTCTCACACATTGATTATATTTCTTTATACTAATGTTCAAAAAGCATACAGTAACGAACTATAGAAATCCATAGGCCATATCCTTTAAAAAGGAAAAAAAATAAAAATAAATATCAAACTTTTGAACTGATAGGTGAGACATACAAATATCTTTCTACATGTTTATGCATATACACATATCTATAACGATGCATGCGCCATTAGCTAAAATGGGTGTTAACACTAACTAGAAATACCTTCTAAACTTGGGTTCTTTACGGGAGGAATGAGTACGTGCGCCGCCGCAGACAGGACGCTTTGGGAGGACGCTAATGACGCTCTGCTTTCTCTTGCGGGAGTAGAAGCGCTAAAATACTAGCCGCTTGATGAGTTTTCTGCCGATCCCGATCTGACGGTTAATAGTTTTCGGAATGGATATTCTATTTAATTGTGATTTATAGGCTAAAACTAGTAGTCTATGTTTATGTTTTTAGTTAAAAATTTAATAATAAATTATGATTTAAATAATTTAAAAACTAAATTATTTAAAACCAGAAAATTCAGGAGTTTAGTTATCTCTATCAAAATTTTGAAGAATAAATTACCAAAAAGTTGGATGGTTCAAAAAGCATTCTTTCATCAACCCTTTTCTAAAAGAAAACATAACTTTTTATTTATTTATTTTTCCTATAAAGAGATGGACCGTTCATGATATAAACCAGGGAAAGAAGAGCAGTACGGAATAAACCAAGTAAATGAGCGCCTCCTGTGAGGCGGCTCTACACAGAACCAAGCACTTTGTGACCAGACAACTGAACAATATCGTATCTTCTCGATCCCTTACAAGAACCAAACAACTTCACGCCCACACCATCACCTCTGGCTTGCTATCCTCCTCCCTCCTCTCAAATTTCGCTAAGTCTTATGCACTTTGTGGCCATGTCTTGTACGCCCGTAAGCTGTTCGATGAATTGTCTGACCGAAACTCGTTGTTGTACAACGCTGTCATTAGAATGTATACGCAGAAGGGTATGCACCATGATGGTCTTAAGGTGTTTACTGAAATGACCACTGCCGGACAGTGCCTTCCTGATAACTTTACGTATCCATTTGTTGCGAAAGCATGCGGAGAGTTGTCTTTGCTTGATGTGGGTGTTGTCGTTCATGGACGTGCATTGGTTGCCGGCTTTGAGTCGGACACTTATGTCCAGAACTCCCTGTTAGCAATGTATATGAATTGTGGGGATAAAGAAGCAGCCAGGAGGGTTTTTGAGGCGATGAAGGAGCGGACCGTGGTTTCTTGGAACACCATGATTAATGGTTATTTTCGTATTGGATGTGCTGAGGAGGCTTTGATGATGTTTGATTGGATGGTGAAAGTGGGTGTTGAGCCTGATTGTGCCACTGTTGTTTCAGTATTGCCAGCTTGTGGTTGCACGAAGAATTTGGAGTTGGGAAGAGAGGTTCATGCCTTAGTGGAAGAGAAGGGATTGGGGCAGAAGAATATAACAGCCTCCAATGCTTTAGTGGATATGTATGCTAAGTGTGGTAAAATGGATGAAGCACGATTACTTTTCGATAAGAGGAGTAAGAGGGATGTTGTGACATGGACAACCATGATCAATGGCTACATTTTAAATGGCGATGCAAGAAGTGGGTTGGAACTTTTCGGGCTGATGCACCATGATGGAGTTAGACCCAATGTTGTGACTATAGCTTCGCTTCTTTCGGCTTGTGCTAGTCTGTCTCTTTCAACGCATGGCCGGTGCTTTCATGGTTGGGCATTGAGGCAAAAACTTGAAAGTGATGTAACGGTGGAGACTGCCTTGATTGACATGTATGCAAAATGTAAAGATATGGATCACAGCCTTCGAGTTTTTGCAAGGACTTCAAGAAAGAGAATGGCTCCCTGGAGTGCCATTATCTCTGGATGTAGTTATAACGGGCTTGCGAGAGAAGCAATAGAGCTTTTCAAACAAATGCTAATGGAAGCTATACAGCCACATGAGGCAACCGTGAATGGTCTTCTTCCTGCATATTCCATTCTCGCCGATTTTCATCCAGCAGTAGACATACATTGTTACCTTATACGATCAGGGTTTCTTTCAAGCGTGGAAGTTGCTACTAGTTTGATTGATGTTTATTCAAAATGTGGAAGTCTAGAATCTGCTCACAAGATGTTTAGTGAAATCCCCAACAAGGAGAAGGACATAATTGCCTGGAGTGTGATAATTGCTGGTTATGGAATGCATGGTCAAGGTAAAGCTGCTGTCTCACTTTTCAATGAGATGGTTCAATCCGGGGTGAGACCAAATGAAGTAACTTTTACTTCTGTTTTGCATGCTTGCAGCCATGCGGGTTTAGTGGATGAAGGCTTGCATTTGTTCAAATCTATGTTTGAAAGAAAGCAAGTGATACCACAAACCGATCATTATACATGCATTATCGATCTTCTTGGTCGTTCAGGTCGATTAGAAGAAGCTTGTGATCTAATCAAAAGCATGACATTTATGCCTAACCATGCTATATGGGGAGCATTGCTTGGTGCGTGTGTAATACATGAGAATGTTGAAATAGGAGAGATAGCTGCAGAGCAGTTATTTGAGCTTGAGCCAGAAAATACAGGAAACTATGTACTAATGGCAAAAATTTATGCTGCAGTCGGTAGGTGGAAGGACGCAGAAAATTTGAGACGAATAATGGGTGAAATTGGATTAAGAAAATCACCAGCTCACAGTTTGATTGAGGTTAGAAATATGTGAATTGATTTTACTTCATTTGGTAATATATTGATTGAATGTTTCTTGTCTGGTCCTTATATATCATTAAGAATGCGCAATGAAGAAGCTGATCCTAAAAAAAAGCCCTTTTTTATGGTACATTATATTGTTTACCTTGTTTTTTTCTTTCTAAGCTTCTTGTAATGTCTACGTTCTATTTGAATTTTGACACATTAACCAAACAAGTAGTAATACAGAAAAAGGAAAATAATATTGATGGGTGTTTATGTTGAAATTAATCACGAAGGCATATTACGGCTTAAAGTTTCACATTTGTACCTTTTTCACCTTTATTTTACCTGATGAGTTCTTTTCACATTTGGTACGAGAGTGCCTTATTAGTTATTCCATTCGTTTTTTTTTCAACCTGCAGATCTAATTTTCTATCTATTCGTTTTGTCTTACTATTGTGGCTGTTCAATATGGATGCACTTAGAAGTTAACTTCTCTTTATGTAGCACACAGGTTTTTTCTGTTATATTGTTATTAGGCTATTACGCTTAATACTTATAGATTAAATCATAGCTTATCATTCTTTGTTCATGGGAGTATTGACTTAGCATATGTCTAAGTTTTAATTTACAATGAAACTATGAAAGTAACATCAAATTACCTCTGGCATTATATTCTATTCTACTCTACTCATCAACCTTTTTTCAATGTTTTTATAAATATTGACTGACAACACATCCTATTTTAAATCTCAGTATAGTGGAAACAAGAAGAGACTTGTACCATTTCGAATTAATAAATAAATAACAGACTTGTACCAAACCACTTGTCCTGTCTATGTTATCAAATGTTCCCTTCATCCCCATCTTTCTTTTTTATTTATTTATTAAGTATACTTAGCATAAATAAGTCAAGCAAGCAACAATGATGGCTAACCAATTGAGTGTCTCCTCAGGGATCTAACCTATGATTTATTTTTAGACAACAAGCCTATATGTATCATTGTTTTCAAGGGTGAATAAATGAAGAGTTTGAATTATATAAACAAACAAGTAGATTAAATTAAGACAGTAAACAAGCATGCACAAAGTGGTTATTGGACAATGTGGTACTGTCCTTTGGAATAAAGCCATCATATACGTCTAAACGCATTGTCTCCCAACTCACTACTACAACTCATGTGTCATATGCTTTTTCCATTTTCTGATGTGCCTTTAAATGGGCCCCAATGCATACATTTATATGCAAAGTGTACATGTTTGTGCTTTGTACTTGGTATAAAGTTGGTGCTAGTTTTCTTTTACAGATATTCTGAGGACATTCACTAGTGATGCGGGTTTTCAGGTTTTCATTCCTAGCCGTTGATGGCTATGTAATATGGTAAAAGTTCCACGATAATCAACAATTGAAAATAGACATTCTCGATAGTGCCCATTTAATTGGCTTAAATATAAAATGAAGGGAAGGTTCCAATAATTTTTGCCAACTAAAATATGCATTAAAATCAACGTTGTTATTGGTAAACTTAAGATTAGCCGTCTTCATCAAACTGGTTAACTTAGATGCCGTTTTTTAGGAAGATCTGCAACCCGAGTCTCATCAATTTTCAACTTTTGACTCTTGCGTTCTGCTTAGGCAGAATGGATTTGACTGATACCAAAAACCAATAATGCCCCTGTTTACAGCCCATTCTGAATATGGATTTGTCGGTGTCCAATATTTAGACAAAGAAAGTGGTACGTTTTGTACTACTAATTCACCCAAGTCTTCCTCCATATGGCATCCTCAATATTTTTCATCCGTCATGGCCATTTTCATGGCCTCGAAAAGGGAAGTTTAGCTTAATAAGGCATCATTTTGGTTATATAAAAAATATAGAACATTATTTGACTGTGCTTATTTTACGAGTTTCAACACTTTTATAATGACTATTTGGGGGTCCAGAAAAGTGCAAAATTTCAACTTTTAACACATAGAATTGGCACCAATAATATTATAGGTTTACTTCTAAATAGCATGTTCAGCTGTAATTATAATTACAAAATTGGTTGGCCATATATCTCTCTCCCTTTCATATTATCTGGAGTTAGTCAATCATGTTTAGCTAGTAACTGAGTTTTTCACTGGCCACTAGAATACAGAATATAGAATTTCTTGTTTTTATTTTTATTTCTCTTTTCATTATTATTATTATTGTTATTTTTTAAGGCAGAGGAAGAAAAGTTCAACAGGCCCACAAAATTTTTCTGTTTCAATTCCATTGTATGGCTTTTTATGCAATGGAATTAAGAATCCTTCACCCCATTTGGAGTTTCTGCCGTAGAAAATGCAGTACCAAGTTGCTCCAATCAATTTTCATGTAGGGTAATAGAATCAACCTGTAGGGTAATTTTAGTGCTCTTGGTGAGAGATTTCCCCCTTGTTGTAACTTTACAATGAGACTGACATTTTCATCAATTATTTTTTTTCCTAACGTTTTATCTTTATATTTGAGCATTATTCAATTTTACAAATGAATATGAAGATCGTGAAATCTCGCCAATCCCAAAATTATGTGTCTACTTATTATTTCATTTCAAATAACTTGCCATAAATTTCAATGGAATCAACAACCTTCCTTTTAAATGTCAATCAAAAGGATTTTTTTTCTTCTGCATTTTCTGAGTGGTATCTACTTGGAAAGTCCTTCGGATTAAATGGATTCTTTTTTCTTTTTTCTTTTTTTTTTTTTTTTAAAAAAAAAAGAGGTAGCATCCTTGATTTTTCAACAACATAAATGTTCATTAAGCATACAATTCTACTAAACAAAATTCCATACCAAATACAATGCATAATGTAGCATGACTATAAGAGAAGACCTCCTCTACCTAACTTTTAGAGTTTTTAACTCATATCATTAATCTTCATAAATCTTGCAAATAAAATAAAAATGTTTTAACTAAATTTAAGAAATAGATTAGCTAAACATAAAAAATTGTATCCACATAAACCTTGTTAAAGCAAATGTGGCTAGCCCATAAACATAGGGTACACTAAATCTAAATTTAGTACCAAATTCAGCCCCACTCGCTTCTTGCCCCTCTCTCTTTCTTCTTTTCTCTTTCTATTACCCTTAACTTAAGCACGTCAAAGGTCAAACTCCTCCCAAGATTTTCTCTCTCTATATTGATTCTTAACCAACACGGTTTTGAGCCTTTGACCAATTTATAATTTTATTTTGCAAAATTAATAATAATCTTTTAAAAAAATTGTAAATTTTGTAATTTATTTTCAGTGAATTTCAAATTAAATTAGATCGGACCGATCCACCAATGAAAAAGCCCCTCAAGAACAAGGAACGAAAAAAAAAAAAAAAAACTTGACCCAAAAGATACAAAACTCAGAACCAAAACCAAACGCGCTCTCTCTCTCTCTCTCTCTCTCTCATCCCATTTGGTCTCTGAAACTGAGTATATATTTTTCTTTCTCTTTGATCCAACGGGAGATAGAAAGTGTGCTTTGCTTGGTTGCTTGGATACCCAGAAACCCAAAATTGATTTGAGTTGAAATCTCTTTTGATTGGAATTGAATTGAGAATAAGGAAAGAAGAGAAAAACCCAGTTGTGGAAGATCACCAAATGTGGTCTTATGGTGATTGTCACGAGCGGGAACCATTCGGGTAGATCTGAATTGGGTTGTAAGTGTCATTGTCGGTGGTCGATTTGGGGAAGTGGGTTTGGATCTGATGGTGGCGTGGTTACGGGCGTCGTCGTTGGCACATGTTACAATAGCAGCTTCTTTTTCGAGTTGGGAGGTGGGTTCTTGCTCTGCTAGCGACGAGGTGAAGAAGCAGAAGAAGAAGGGGCTGCATAGACGAGGACGATGCAGCTTCGCTTCTCGCCTAGCATGAGAAGTATCACGATCTCAAGTAGCAATGGCTTTATTGACTTGATGAAGATCAAGGTCGCAGCTCGCCATATCTCTTATCGAACCCTTTTCCACACCATTCTTATTCTTGCTTTCTTGCTGCCCTTTGTCTTCATTCTCACCGCGGTCGTGACCCTCGAAGGTGTCAACAAGTGCTCCTCATTCGGTACTTCTTTTCTTCTCTTTATCTGATTTTGTCATAGATCTTGATTGGTTAATTTGATTTGATTATTCCCATGTTGGTTTATTTCTCTGAATTTGCCCGGTTCGATTCGAATCGAAATCCGGGTGTTGGTTTGTTTAGGTGATGTTTTCTGGTAATTTGATTCGTTTGTTCGTGTCGCTGTTGGCATTTTGTGCCACTGGATTGGATTGGTCTGTTCCTGTGAATTTGGCACTGCTAGGTGAAAGTCTCTTCCTCGAGTAACCTTACTGTATTGAATCAGAATTTAAAGGAGTGGGTTTCGGTTTCGAATTCTGTAGAAACCTATGAAGATTTACTTTAATTCATGTTGTTAAAGAAGATCAAGCAACATTTCGTTGATTTGTTCATCTGTGTGTTTCTTTGTATTTCTTATATTAATGAAATGTGATATCCTTGATTGGTGTATTTTAGGTCTTCCTGAGATCTGAAGTGGAGTGATGAAACTGTAGTTCGTGTTTATGAGTAAATTTGAATCTTGTTTTTTCTTATATGTTATTATGCGTTATAGGTTATAAGACTGCAAGAACATCTATTCCTTACGTCAGTAAACTGTTATTATATTTATGCATATTCAAGTACTATGATTTCTTTGTTATAATTTCATTGATGTAAGTATCAGTGTTTATTGGTTGTCAAGTTTTTCTTGTCATCCGTTAAAAGTTTTGGCTAGTAACTTATTTATCACATCATTTCTTTTCATTCTATTATTCAACTATTGGGTTCATTGACTAAACCTTCGGAAAGATGTAACGGGTCTAGAAGTTGGATAACTTATGCGCACTTTTTTGTATATGTGAGTTGTATGTTAGTATGGATAAAGATCATGTCTTAGTGCTTGGCTTACAAAAACTAAAACTGGCGGGACCTGAAATTACTTTACTGAATCCCATACTTCTAGTGTAACCACCTGACATTTATGATTTGCTAGGTACCCAGTGTACATGATTACCTTAATTTTTGAACTGGAAGTTTTCATTTCTTTGTTTCTTTTGATTTTTCCTCTCTCTTGTACATAACCAATATTTGGAATTTTTTAATTTTAGCTCGGATTAGTGTATTGGCATTGCAGATCATCACATTCTGTGCCAGCTTTATCATCCATTTGTTCCTAAATTATGACCCTGAACCTTTTTTTTTCTTTTTCCTCTCAATGCTTTTATTTTGGGTATATGATTTTATACTCCTTTTATTCTGTGCTCAGATTGTTTAGGCAGGCGGTTGGGACCAAGGCTTCTTGGTAGAGTTGATGATTCTGGGGTAAAAACCTCTTCCATGAGACAAATTATTTCTTTATTTTTGGTTAGCAATTCTCGTAAGTCCCTAAAAAATGCAGAATCCTTGATTCTTTGTTGATGGTGCAGCAGAAACTTGTCAGAGACTTTTACAAGATTCTTAACCAAGTTAACACTGAGGAAATCCCAACTGATATAAAACTGCCAGATTCATTCAGTCAACTTGTTTCTGAAATGAAGAACAACCAGTATGATGCAAAGACCTTTGCTATCCTGTTAAGGGCAATGGTATGTCAGATGTTGCAGAAAATTTTGAGATATTTTGCTATTATTTTCGTGCAAAGGGATGGTTAGCATTGAATTAGTTGATTTTGTTTCGATCTCTTAGTCTTTTCTGAATCCATCCTTGTATTAGGAATGAATTCTGTGTCACAATATTTAACCAAAAATTTCCGCACTTAAGTCTCTTCTGTCCTTGTTAAACAATACAATCTCTTTTTGTTCATCTTTCACTCTCAGTTGTGAGTTATTTTGGATATTATGTTTTTTTTCCTTTTCCATAATCTTTTGAGGATTCTTATGTTATCCTGATTCCTAAACTTAGACCAGGCAGCTTGACACTTGTGAACGGTATTCACAAAAATTTGCCTTTTATTGCACAGATGGAGAAACTTGAAAAGGAGATGAGAGAGGCCAAGTTTGCAGAGTTGATGAACAAACATTTTGCGGCAAGTTCCATACCTAAAGGAATCCACTGCCTTTCTCTGCGTTTGACTGATGAATATTCATCCAATGCTCATGCACGCAAACAGTTGCCGCCTCCAGAGTTACTCCCATTGCTCTCTGACAATGCTTACCACCATTTTGTCCTGCCAACTGACAACATTTTGGCTGCTTCTGTTGTTGTTACTTCTGCGGTGCAGTCATCTCGTAAACCTGAGAAGATAGTCTTTCATGTCATTACTGACAAGAAAACTTATGCGGGAATGCACTCGTGGTTTGCTCTAAACCCTGTGTCCCCTGCCATTGTTGAAGTCAAAGGCGTACACCAATTTGACTGGTTAACCAGAGAAAATGTCCCTGTGCTTGAAGCTGTAGAGAACCAAAATGGGATCAGGAATTACTACCATGGGAACCATGTTGCGGGAGCCAATCTCAGTGATATAACTCCTCGAACTTTTGCTTCTAAATTGCAGGCTAGAAGTCCAAAGTATATATCCTTACTCAACCATCTGCGCATCTATTTGCCAGAGGTAAATTTTTTTTTGTGGTCAGAATTTATTTCTTTTCCAAATTTATCTTTTCACTCTGGCAGTGCTAATTATGTTTTTGAACAGCTATTTCCCAACCTCGACAAGGTGATATTTTTGGATGATGATATTGTGATTCAGCAAGATTTGTCGCCACTATGGGAAATTGACCTTGGTGGAAAGGTCAATGGAGCTGTAGAAACTTGCAGAGGAGAAGATGAGTGGGTAATGTCAAAGCATTTCAGGAATTACTTTAATTTTTCCCATCCACTTGTGGCAAAGAATTTAGATCCTGAAGAGTGTGCATGGGCTTATGGAATGAATATCTTTGATCTTAAAGCTTGGAGAAAGACAAACATTAGAGAAACTTACCATTACTGGCTGAGAGAGGTAAATCCAATTATTTATGTTTTCACACTTTAAGTTGATTTTCTTTATCTCTATTTCTTTTTCTGTTTCATTATTTGTTGGATTTTAATAAATTGAGAGTCTAGGATTGACACACTAGCTTGAATTTTAATGTTTTTCTTGCCAAAATTGTCGGAACTTAACCTCGTTATGATCCTTTACTTCATTTTCAGACAATTGAAGCTTGTTTTATATTTTGAACTTCCCATGATGGCACTTTTGTTCTCTTTAAATTAAAAGAAAATAATATTGCTAAACATTCTGAACTTAACTAGGACTGCATTTGGAACGTTAGTTTTTTTTAATTACATATTGCTTAATTAGCCATTCAATGAAATATTTAGATCGTTGGTTTATTGCTCTTTTTACTTAATTGTGGGTGCTTTTAAAGCAGAATCTGAAGTCAAACCTGACAATGTGGAAGCTTGGAACACTACCACCTGCTTTAATAGCATTTAGAGGTCATGTTCATTCAATTGACCCATCCTGGCACATGCTTGGATTAGGCTATCAAAATAAGACCAGCATTGAGAGTGTTAGAAAGGCTGCGGTTATCCACTATAATGGCCAATCAAAACCGTGGCTGCAGATCGGTTTTGAACACCTTAGGCCATTTTGGACAAAGTACGTCAACTACTCCAATGATTTTATCAGGAACTGCCACATCTTGGAATCATAGTTGTTCTGCTAGAGGAGCTAAAAACTATATACCGGAAAAGCATGTAAGTTTTTGCAGCAAGATGACTAGCAGAGAATTGTCAAAAGGGCAAAAGATCCCTGTTCAAGTTGTACTGTCATCCCTTTCCACTTCTGCAGACGATGACCAGCATCCCCTGTCACAGGCATATGAGATTCATTCTTTCAATCTGTATCATAGCAATCCATCTATTTTTTTGGTTGGAGAAGGATAGTATTATTGGTCTTCCCACTGGGGGTTTTGCTTGATTTTTTAGCGCACATTTCAGAATAAAGTGAGATACCGAAGATTAAAGACTGCCTGTGTCAACTCCATTATGCTTGCTGATTGATTGGTGCAGAGGAAGCGGAAGGTTATGTTCTTTTGACAGGCTCCCCCATTTGCCCAAATATTATGTTTTTGCCCTCAAATTTTTTTCCCCCTCATTAAAATTTTCTTGTTATCATTTTTGTTAGTACCCATATCTCCCCAACACCTTTATTTGATATCGTCATGTCGAATTTAGGAGTAGTTCCCTTGAGATTGCTTTTGTTAAAGATCCCATTGAAATGAGGAGTTCTACTTAGAACTTATATCGTTATTTGTTGTGTACGATTCACAATAGACATTTTTAAATGTGCAGAAATTCATTTACCTTCTACACCCTTTTTCGCAGAAATGTGCACACTGCATTATTTGTTTTCTTTTTTAATGGGTTGTTGGTCATATTTATGCTTGGATACATGATCATGAGATCAAGTTTGGCAACCAATCAGTTTATGTAGAAGTTGACTTGTCATTTTCCTTTAATAGGCTCATCTGAAAGCCGCCCGTGTTGTGTCTTCTAGAAATGTGCAGGTTCTTTTTTTCATTGGGCCTGAAAAATGGCATTTCAAGGCACTTTTGATGATAAATCACATCTATTTGTTAAGACTTTTCTTGTAACATAGGAATCGTTCTCGTGAAATGACATTTTCGTCGGATTTAGTTATGCCCGTGAGACATGTTCCAGTTCATAGTAGATTTTGAAAGGTTATAGCATAAGCAGATAATATTCTCTAGAAACAATTCATATAACTTCTCCGACAAAAGATTCTTGATTATGGAATTTTCCAAGTTGATGATGACAAGAAACCCATCATGGGATATTTTTTAACACTCGGCATCCCACGACCAAATCTTGGTAGTTCTGATAACTTCAATGTGCATGGGATGGGGGGATAGACAGAGAGAAAACGGCTCCTATGCTTTAACCACCACAATTCCTAATCTAAACACACCATTAGCCCCACATGTGATTTGACCCTTTTGGCGTTTTGCTCTTTTCTTTTGTATTATCAGTTTGATTCATGATTTTAAAATGAATGATTAGATGTTTGATAAGTGTTAGCCTAGTTGCAAAATTTTTATAACCAAAAAATTTAGCTGATTCTTCCAAAGATTATACAATGGAAGAATCTGAAAGGTTCATGGACATCTCATGCTTTCTCTCCCAAGTATTTATCTATCCCATTTATATATACAACCAAGTGCACTGTATGTTCGGGAATGGACCAAAGTGCATCCTACATACTAGGCTTTTGGTAAAAAGAGTACATAATGAACCTTTTCTTCTATTGGTTTTGTCATAAATTTGAGCTTCGGCATTCTAATAGAAGGTAGCCATGACCCTTAAAGGATAATTTTAAACAAAACACTTGTAAATGTCCTCAGCAGCAATTTTTTTCTCTTTTTTTTTTTAATGATAACGACAAACTTAGCACTTCCTTTATATACACATATATTATAAATATCTGTTTAGCACTTCCTTTATATACACATATATTATAAATATTTGTCAGCATGTCAGACCTGCAGATTATGAATCTTGAACTCAATTTTCTTGATTGTAATTTAAATCCAATCATTTTATTTCATGATGCTTTCAATGGAATGATAATCCTAAATTCTAGCAAAATTATGAATCATGATTATGTTTTGAACGCTATACACGGATAAATACATAAAAAGTAAGGTTTTTAGCATGATTAGTCTATGAATTTTTCGTTGAGTTGCAGTGTATTTCTGAATTTTTTTTTTTTTACAATTAAGATCCTGAATTGATAAAACCGGTGCAAATTACACATTTCTGTTACTGCTGTCAAATTTTGGATGGATTCAGATATGTACTAATCATGTGTAAATTTTTTAAGGGTACAATGGTCATTTCACTTGATTTTGGAGACAAAAATAACAAATGAGAAATTGGAAAGAAAAAATAGTTTTGAAATTCAAATTTTTAAACAATTAAAGAATAAACAAATTAACTCTAAATTATAATGACATACTTAATTTAACAATGCTAAACTTTAAAAATAAATCTATTGATTTTTTTGAAAAAAATAAAACATTGCTTGAATTTTAATATGAAAGCATTTAATAAAAAATAAAAATATTAAATTAATTTTATAAATAATATAATCTTTAAATAAATAACTCAAAAATTATTAAAATACTTAAATTATTCGTAACGATAACTCAATATTTGAGTGAGTCAAATTTTATTTATTTTTTAATTTTTGAAAAATTTGAATTTCAAAATTATTTTTCCACCTCCTAACTTTCACTTGTTATTTTTGCTTTTAATACTAAATGAGATGATTATTATGTCCTTAAAAAACTTGCACATGATTAGTACATAACTAAATTCATTCAAAATTTGATATAATTTACAATGATTTTATAAATTCAAGTCCTAATTATCAAAAAAAATTAAAAATGCATTGTAAATCAATGAAAAATTGATATACTAATTATACCAAAAACTCTAAAAGTAACCTCTTTTTGGTATCCTAGAAATTGAGATCTCTTGACAACTACGTCGTATACAATAATTGGCGATATTATTATACTGTTGATTCTAAATCATTTATATTGAATTAAATACAGTAGCAAATAGCTTGATTGGAGGGTAGTTATGAGGAATAGAATACCCTCTTCTCTCTCTCTCTTTGCTTTTTTTTTTTTTTTTGGGTGTCTTTTAAGATTAAAAAAATTGTTCAAGGGGGTTGGTAACATTGGAAGTTGGCAAAAGGGTCACTCTTTAAAAAGAGAGAAAATCTGTCCATTTCCATAGCATTAGGAGATTTGAGGGAGAAGGCAAGAATGGAGTCATTGACCACAGATTTAGAAGACTTTGAAAACTCCGAAACAGCCTCCTCTCTAGGCACTTATTACAATTTGATCTTTTCCTCTCACTTCATTATTATTGATTAATTAATTAAATTTAATTGCATCGACTTCTTCTTCGGCTTGGAATTCTAAACCGGCTCTCCTTGGTTTGGTGCCAAAAGAGAAACATCCACCCAGATCAGTTTTTGAGCCAAGTAAGGCAAAACCCAATAAAAGTTTCCATTTTTTTCAGTGTTTACTTTGTGATTTGATTCTTTTGGAGTTGACCCAGTTGGGAATTTGGCCTGATTTGAGGATTCTAAAAATACCCATTCTAAAATTTTGGTGGGATTATCTTGCTGATTAATAATCCATATTGGTTATTCTTGTATATACGGTGTCACTGTTCATCTGTTTTCTTTTGTATTATTCATATCAATCAAATTTGATAGTCGGTGCTAATGTAGTTTTGATGAGCACTCTTTCTTTTTTTTTTTTTTTTGCCCCAAGAAATTAAAAATCAACACAATATAAGTTGTTATTGATGACTTTATACTGTTTCTTTTTCCAACTTTTTCAATTTATTTTTTTTTTATTTTTTATTTTTATAAATCCCAACTCAAAAAACTAATCCTTTTTCTTTCTTTTGATTGCTACTGTATTTTGCAGAATAGTGACGGAGGATTTAATGGAGCCTTTTTTTCTTTGAGATCTAATTCAAGTATTATTGGTCGCCGGATTCAAAGAATTATTTAAAATCAGTTGAGTTTGTTGGATTCTTGAAGATGGCTGGGGTGCAAGATCAATTGGAGATCAAATTTCGGTTGACTGATGGATCAGATATTGGTCCCAAAAGCTTTCCTACAGCTACTAGTGTTGCTACCTTGAAGGAAAGTATACTTGCTCAATGGCCTAAAGGTTAGAAATTTTCTGTCAGAGAATTCTTTAAAAAGATTCTCTTTTTTTGTGTGTGTTCTTAATTTTGTCAGAAAACAAATCACAGCCAACTACTTTTTTTATCTTTCTAAATTTCTACCATAAAATTATCACCTGCCGTTGTATCCATGTGGTTCTGTGATAAGGGAGGTGTTTAGGATTGTACCAAACAGGAATCCGGAGTATAGTTTTTGTTTTATGTTTTCTTTTGGCTATTAATTTTTACAGTTCCTATTGATCGAAATAAAAACTTTACTCTGGACCAAAGTCTACTGTTTTGTTATGAAAACTGAAAAAAGGCGTGGTTTGCAGATTTGATTGTGTTATTGTCTGTTCTTTGTTTGCGAGCCACTTTATGTATTCCATTGCATTTGTCGTTTGCTTTTTATTGGAATTGGAACTTGGCACCGTGCACTCAACTGTATGCTGGTATGAATACCAGTGTGAAATCGGCTGCTGGGATAATTTATTTTGTTGGCATGTGGTACACATTTGTGTTGTGATTTTGTGTATCACACCATCTTATCTTGTCCTGTTTTATTTTATTTTATTTTTTTCCCTGTGCTTTCTTGAGTGAGTCATGAAATAGATGAATATTGCAAAGAATAGAAATAGGAATTAGGATAACAGTTCATTTTTATGGTAAATCACTAGTCTTCGATTCATCAACTTTCATCTGCTTCCGTGATAGTGAAGAGAAGTCTTTGTTATATTAGATGCAAAATGGGCTGTTTGGTTCCTCTATCAGCATGCAGTGCTTGAATATCATAAATCACATTGAAGATAATTGTTTTTAAAAATAACTCAATTCACTTAGCTCACCTTTACTAATTCGTAAATGGAATGAGTAGAAAGGGAATGGAGGGAAATAAAAAACAATGAGTGGGAAATGCTAGAATTCCATTTCATGTATTTGTAATTGGTGCATAAACACATAAAAGTGAAAATCTTCTCTTTCCTCATTCCCTTTGCTCTCCATTACAGATTAGTAAACATGCTTTTAGTTTTCTGCTTAGAGTTGATATAGTTACATGTGAATGGCAATAGAAGGCATGAGTTTGAGCTAAAAGGTTTAAGTTACTCAAGTGATATGCGTTATGATCACCAAAATCATTAGATCTCAGATTGCCATGCTTGTTAATTTTACTATCTGGACATTTAACTTTTGTTAAACGTATTGCTATAATACCCTATTTTGACTTTGGTCTAGCTTATCAAACATGAAATTTGTCCATTTGAACAGAGAAAGATAATGGTCCAAGGACAGTAAAAGACGTCAAGCTAATAAGTGGAGGAAAAATATTGGACAACAGTAGAACTGTTGGGGATTGCCGTAGCCCGCTATGTGATATCCCTGGTACAGTTACAACCATGCATGTTGTTGTTCAACAGCCACCACAGGAAAAAGGTACAAATTGTTTCAGAGCATAATTCTAGTGTAAACAATACATTTTTCTCTTTTGTGGTCTTCGATATAATCTCTCTACTTATGGTACATTTGCTTGCAACTTGAAGATGGAAAGTTAACTATTCTCTTCATGTTTGAACCATACAAAATGAATTTTTGTTTCATTAATTTGCGTCATTGGTGCAGTTTCATTTTCCCCATTTGCTGATTCAATTTTTGCACTTTATGTATCTGCTCTTTGTTGGAATGGATAAATTTTCCTAATTTTGATTACGGAAGATATGTTTTTACTTGGGGCCTTGGGGGAGACTGGAAAAACAAGTTCTTGGTTTCCCTTTCTTCAAGGTTTTGTAAGGCTTACTGAACTACGTTAATTCATTTGCCTTTTCGTGTGCGTCTTGATTAGGAAAAGCACCCAACTTGGCGGGGCCAGCCACAAAAATCTAATTTCCCAACTTCCCCAGCCTTTAGTTCTTGTATTTTGGTTTTATGCTCCTGATTTACATAACAAGTCTATTCTTTTTATTCACTGCAACAGAAAAGAAAGCGAGAAACAAACAGCAGCAGAACAAGTGTGTCTGTGTTATATTATGATTTGTTGTTCAGATAATCGAAATGACATCATTTTAGGTTGGTACTATTACTTCTTCCCGATCCCTTTTGTTGCTAATCTTATCCAAGATTTTAAACTTCTAATTTACTTGATGTTTCTGTCATAGATAAAGAGAGCTGGAGCAGGTAAACGATAACGAAGTTGATGATGCTTATTGATGCAGGGGTTCAGGAAAAATTGCATATGTTTATCGTTGGTTGATCACATATTGGTGCAGGTCTATGTTTTCCTCGTATAGCTAGTGTCTTTCAATACCATTTCATTTTTCTTCTTTCTTATATCCATTGGATTCCACAGTTGCTGCTCGATTTTTTTTTTCTTTTCTTTTAAACTCTGAGAATTTATGCATTCCTTCTGAGTTTAATTTCGGATTTCCGTGTTGAATCGATCGCAGCCATGTATAATAAATGACATGGATAGTTTAACATGGGTACTTCATATCATCATGGAGGCCATAATAATCCTGTGTGTTCCTCACTGAGACACCATAGTGTTACTCAGATGTACATTATGACACGATCATTTGAGATTCTTATGGCCTTCTTTTCCTTGCATAAAAACTTCATACACCAATGGGGCCATCTCGATGTCGGTATCTCCATGAGCGTCAGTTGTCGTTTGGCATGCGAATTGTCGTTTCTCCTCTGTTACTATTGCTTTGTCATACTGCATAGTAATGAACAAAATTCATTTTACTAGTTTACTTTGAACACGAAATTCATGTTAGAATCATCCATAGGAGAAGAGAAGACGTTTGCCTATGCTATGATATTAAAGCTAGTGTTCCTCCATGGTCTTAGTTGATGCTCATATGGTTTGACACTCATACAAACGATGTAACCTCGGATCACGAGTCATCTTGTTAATGTGCCTGGTATCTATCATTCTGATAGACTTTAAAATGTTACTTTTTCAAAAATAAGAAATAAAATAAGGCAATAATGGATGGAAAATCTAAAAATCTAATTAAGGAGGGCAATTGTACCTATCAATTTATTTATGATTTATCCATGAGTAAGTTCAAGAACGAGTACAAGAACTCTCAAAGGGGATGGTCTAAGTGGCAAGACGCTCTATTTTAAAAAAATTTCTCACTTAACGACGGTGAGGTCAAGGATTCGTGCTCCCACGTCGCTCTTGGGAGTCTAACTGAATAGGAATAGTTCTGAAAAGTAACCCATTATCGAGATTTTATTCGCCTTTTTTATTACCCAAAAAAAAAATGAGTACAAGTTCGATAATCTGTTACGTATTGGATTCGTACTCAATCTCGTTATAAAACAAAATCTGTTACCTATTGGTGTACTAAATTCGTACCCAATCTCATTATAACTAAAATATAAAATTGTGTTTTCCTTATGAAATGTAAGATTATGTTTGTAGTAGTATTACAGTGTTTTAGATTTACTAATCTATTTTATCTTTATCTTATCCATTATTAATGGTAAAAGAATAACCTCAAGTATGACTTTTTTGCATACTTAACATTTTAATATGTGTAAAATTATATTCTCACGTTTAAAATTTCTACGACCGTCTATCTTTCATACATAAATTGACCAAAAACTATCGTAGAATCTGAACCGCAAACAAATAGGAAAAAATTTATTAAAAATAGTTTAAAATAATTAGCACAAATCAACAAATTTGTATGCAAAATGCACATATTTTTAAATATTTGAAATCTAAAAGTTTACAAGACGAGACTAAAATTAGGGGGAAAAAAATCATATGTCAAAATATTTTTAATTTTAATTTTTTTAAAGTACTAGTGCTATCTCATTAACGAGAACTATAAGTAGGAAGTATCCTTGCCACGAGCTTGTAGCTCATGTGGAAAACCTTCTCTTTGAGAAGTATGAGGTGCGGAGATCAAACCCCACCCTTTTTTATTTTTTTTAATATTAATCTAATAATGTATTTACTATTATATCTTGAATCGAAAAAAAAAATGAAATATCCTTCTATAGCTGGAGGAACTCACATTTTTAAGTGAAAAATATTGATGAATAAGATAGGGTGAGATAATCATTGTATTGATGAATAAGATAGGGTGAAATATGTTAGGGAATAACCTCCCCAGTAAACACACAATAGTAGGAGCGATAAAATAAATGTGAAAAATAATACCAAAATAAAATAAACAGGATACACAAAATTAACGTGATTCACCAATTTGGCTACGTCTACGGAACTGCTGCAGATCTTTACTATAGAGAGAAAAGAAATCTTTACAAGTATTTACAAACACTCTCAACACTCCTCACACCCATATGCTGAATACACCTAAGAGAAAAATTGTATTTTTCTCTAACTCTCAAAGAATAAAATCTCATAATTTTACTCTGACTTTTTAACACTTTGTGTCTCTCACTTTCTAGGATGAAGACAAATGAGGAATAGGGTCCCTATTTATAAGTTTGAGATAAGCAACCCCCACCAGCTCTTCACACATTTTTTCCTCATAATTTCCTTATATATCACATATTTTGTACACGGTTTGTGTAGTGTTTTGTTAGCTGGCAAGAGCATTTAATGCTTATTACACGGTTAGATAATCGTGTCTTTGTTGGCACATGATAAGAGCAATTAATGCTCTTTACACTTCACACGTTAACAATCTCCTACTTGAAGACTAATTTTAATTATGTCTTCACACTCGATCAATGCAGCAGTTAATCTCCCTATTGTTATTCTTGCAAGCCGATTGAAGTTGAATACAGCTTCAGTTGTCAATTGTCACTGTCTTCGTTAACATATCCGCTGGGTTCTTGCTTCCTGAAATCTTCTCTAGTACCAAGACTCCATCTTCCAAAGCTGAGCGTATGAAGTAATACCGAATTTGTATATGCTTTGTCTGAGTATGATTCACAGGGTTCTTCGCAAGATGAATAGTACTTTGACTGTCACAATGCAAAGTTTTCTTCCCATAATTCTGACTCAGTTCTTCTAAGAAACTCTGCAACCATATCAACTCCTTGCTTGTTTCTGTCACAGAAATGTACTCTACTTCAGTAGTGGATAAAGCGACAATCTTTTGTAGCTTTGAGACCCAGCTGTTTGCTGTACCGCCTAATGTAAACACATATCTAGTGGTACTCTTCATGCCGTCTATATCACTAGCTATGTCAGCATCAACATAGCCCTGTAAAATCAAATCTGACTTTCTAAAGCATAAGGCCATGTTACTAGTGCCTCTCAAATACCTAAGAATCCACTTCACCGCTTCCCAGTGTTGTTTTCCCGGATTGCTCATATATCGGCTCATAACTCCTACTGCATGTGCTATATCTGATTTGGTACATACTATGGCATATATAAGGCTGCTAATAGCAGAAGAATATGGCACCTTGGCCATGTGAGCTTGCTCCTGCTCTGTTAAAGGTGACTATTCCTTGGTTAGTTTGAAGTGACTAGTTAAAGGAGTACTTACAGGGTTTGCACCATTCATGTTGAATCTGCTAAGCACCTTCTTGATATACTCTTCCCGAGATAGCTTTAAACTCCCATTCATCCTATCTCTAGAAATCCGTATCCCAAGGATTTACTTTGTAGCTCCCAAATCCTTTATAGAAAACTCCATTGACAATTCTCTCTTGAGTTTATCAATTTCCTCCATATTAGCTCCAGCAATCAATATATCATCTACATATAAAAGTAGAATAATATAGGAATTGTCAAATCTCTTCACGTAACAACAGTGTTCTACCTGGCACCGTAAGTAACCATTGTTATTCATAAACGCATAAAACTTCTTGTACTACTGTCTTAGAGCCTATTTCAGGTCATATAGGCTCTTTTGAAGTTTGCATACCATTCTCTTCTTCCCTTGTACTTCAAAACCTTGTGGCTGCTTCATGTAAATTTCTTCCTCCAGGTAACCATGAAGAAATGTCGTCTTGACATCTAATTGCTCTAGATACAAGTCTTCTTTAGCCAATAACCCAAGTATTTTTTTGACAGTGGTCAATTTGACTACTAGAGAGAAAATCTCGGTATAATCGATGCCTTCCTTCTGTTGAAAGCCTTTGACAACAAGTCTTGCCTTGTACCATTTACTACCATCAGGTTCTTCTTTTATTCGGTACACCCACTTGTTATGTAATACCTTTTTTCCTTCTGGTAATTCTACCAACTCCCATGTCTGATTGTACGCCAATGAGTTCATCTTATCTATCATGGCTAACTCCCACTGGGTTGACTCATCATGCTGCACTGATTCTTCATAAGTCTCTGGCTAGCCTTTATCAGTTAATAGAATACAATGCAGTGCTGGAGAATATCTTTGAGGAGGTCGAATTGTTCTAGAAGATCTTCTGAGTTCACCACAAGAGTCCGTGGGTCTGCTGCTGGTGCTACAGCTTCTTGATTTTTTTGGCATCATTATTCTTCATTTCATCTATTGAGATCTCATTCAATGGTATTATCCTAGCCTTTTTTACTTCAGGAAATACACTATGAGCTCCGGTGCCCAATCTGTCCCTGTACATTACTTCCTCGTTGAATATGATATCCCTGCATCTGATGATCTTCCGATTTTGGTCATCCCAGAAACGATAACCAAACTAAGCATCACTATAACCAATAAAGAAACATTTTTTAGATTTGGGATCAAGTTTACTTCTATTAGCAGGGTCTATATGAACATAAGATAGACAACTAAACACTTTCAAGAAAGAAAGGTTTACCTTTTTACCGCTCCAGACCTCCTCTGGTATTCTGTGATCTAGTGATACTGATGGCCCTCTGTTGATAAGATGTGCAGCAGTTTTAACTACATCAGTCCAAAATGTCTTTGGCAACCCTGTATATAATCATATGCTTCTTGCAGGTTCATTCAGGGTTCTATTCATTCTTTCAACAACACCATTTTATTGAGATTTCCCTAGAATGGTTTTCTCGAACTTGATCCTATTATTAGCACAATACCTCTTGAAATCATCATCATCATATTCTCTCCTATTGTCAGACCGCAAGTATTTCACTTTCAGATTAGTTTCATTCTCAACCATTGCTTTTCACTTCTTAAAGGTATCGTAAACATCAAATTTATTTTTCAGAAAATAAACCCATACCTTTCTACTCGAATCGTCAATGAATGTCACATAGTATCTTGAGCCTTCAAGGGATGTCACAGGAGATGGCCCCCACACGTCTGTATGAACCAACTCCAACTTTGCTGCTTTCGGTTGTCTTCCACCTTTCGAAAAACTCACTCTTTTTTGCTTGCCAAAGATACAGCTTTCACACAGGCTATGCTCAACTGACTTTAGCTCTGGTAGTTTTCCTTTTGACAGCATTACCTTCATTCCCTTTTCGCTCATATGCGCAAGTCTACAGTGCCATAGACTTGAATTAACTTCAACATTGACGGTCGCTAAAGTATCTCTGCAATTAGAAATTATGTAGAGAGTTCCAGTTTTATTTCCTCGAGCAACAACCATGGCTCCTTTGCTAACCTTCCATGAGCCACCAGTAAAGGTCACATTGTATCCTTCCTCATCAAGTTGTCCCACCAATATAAGGTTCCGCATCAATCTCAGTACATGCCTTACTTTCTAGATTTTCCACACCGATCCGTTTGACATCTTCAGATGGATATCACCCATACCAATAATATCTAAAGGTTCTTCATCGACTAGATAAACATTTCCATAATTACCAGCAACATAATTTTCTAATACATCACAGTATGCAGTGGTATGAAACGAAGCTCCAGAGTCTAAGACCCAAGAGTCAATTGGATTATCTACAGATAATAGTAAAGCATCTTGTACCTCATCAGTCATGGTATTCGCATCGTTTCTACTATCGTCTTTCCTTGGTACTTTGCAATTCTTTTTTATGTGGCCAGTCTTGCCACAATTCCAACATTCCGGTCTTCTTCCAGATCTGGACTTGTCTCTGCCATTCCTTGACTTGGATCTACCACGACCTCGGTTAAAATTCTTCTCGCTGCTTCTACTCCTGTTCTCGAGATTTAGGGCAGAACTCGATGATACGCCTTCACCCGAATCAATTCTGCGAACTTCTTCCGCAAAAATTCGGTCTTTAACATCATTGAATTGTAGCTTTCCTTTACTTACAGAATTGTTAACTGCAACCCTCATTGGTTCCCAGCTGTTTGGTAGAGACGCTAGAAGAATTAGAGCACAAACTTCATCGTCGAAATTAATTTCGATTGACGTCAACTGAGAGACAATCGTGTTGAACTCATTGATATGTGTTGCAACTGAAGCACATTCTCCCATTTTTAAATAAAACAACTTCTTCATCAGATGTATCTTGTTGTTTGCCGACGGTTTCTCATACATGTCTGACAAGATGCTCATCATCTCTGCTGTGGTTTTCGCATTCGCCACATTATGAGCAACGTTCTTCGTTAGCGTTAATCGGATTACGCCTAACACCTGTCGATTAAGGAGTTCCCAGTCGCCATTCTCCATCTTTTCGGGTTTCTTCCCTGATAGAGGCTGATGTAACTTTTTACAATGCAGATAATTATTAATCTGCAATCTTCAGTATGAGAAGTCTATACTATCGAACTTGTCAATTTCGGGCCCTGATCCTTCACCTCCGGCCATCGCTCCTACTAAAATCGAACCTCGCTCTGATACCAGTCGTTAGGGAATAACCTCCCCAATAAACACACAATAGTAGAAGCGATAAAATAAATGTGAAAAATAATGCCGAAATAAAATAAACAGAACACACAAAATTAGCGTGGTTCACCAATTTGACTACGTCCACAGAGCTGCTGCAGATCTTTACTATAGGGTGAAAAGAAATATTTACAAGTGTTTACAAACACTCTTAATACTCCTCATACCCAGACCCCAAATACACCCAAGAGAAAAATTATATTTTTCTCTAACTCTCAAAGAATAAAATCTCATAATTTTACTCTGACTTTTTAACACTTGGTGTCTCTCATTTTCTAGGATGAAGACAAATGAGGAATATAGTTCCTATTTATAAGTTTGAGATAACCAACCTCCACCAGCTCTTCACAAGTTTTTCCTCATAATTTCCTTATATATCACACATTTTGGACACAATTTGTGCCGTGTTTTGTTAGCTGACAAGAGCATTTAATGCTTATTACACAGTTAAATAACCGTGTCTTTGTTGGCACGTGAACAATTAATGCTCTTTACACCTTAACAGGATAGTCATTTTCATTCTTTGTTGTGAATCTATGTCGCATTTCTATAATCATAGAGTATTATATTCATAGTAGGTTTTTTGTTCATAAAAAAAAACTCCTTTAAAATGAACTCATAAGGAGGAGGAAAACTCATAAAATAAAGATAAATGAATAACAGTTAAAAGAAACTTCTCCGAGCAAATAGCAACCAACTTCTCGTGCTTACTTGAATTTGAATGTCTTTTCCATTATCAACTAACTACTAATACTGCTATTATTATTATCATTTCGAGTATTTTTTTTTTTTAAAAAAAAAAGAAAAACAAAAATCAACTACTAATACTATGAATCACAAAAAAAAAAAAAGGAAAAAAAACATTTTTAAACAAACAAACAATAAAAATGGTATCATGGGTCCCACATGGTCGACATGGATCATTATGCTCCCATCATATCCTTTGAAACTAGGCCACGTGTGTGAATTCAGAAGAACTGGAAGTATGCGCACCGCGCACACTGACACACTGACACACCCTACGGATCAGCCCAAACCGAAACAAAATCTCCCGACGTTTCACGAACACTCCCCACTCTTCCTTGCCCCCTTACAAGAACGTTCTTTCTCATGCGTTTTGGAACCCATAAACCAGAGAGACACAGAGAGTGAGAGATCAGCTCTGTAGAGGTTTATTTATTTATTTTTTCAATCCCAAGAAAGAAAAGCTCACTGTGAGTTTTCTCAATTCTCACGCAAAGAAAGGTCCTCTATTTTCCCACAGTTATAGTCTAAAGCTCACTGGATTTTCCCACTTGTGTATATATTTACATAAAGAAGGTCTTAAAGCTATACAGATTGAAAAACTTGAGGTGGGGCTCTGCCAATAATGGCCTCCACTACGTCGTTTGCTTCTCGAGTCAGTCTTCGTCTTTCACAGTCGGTTTCTTCCAACTGGTGTAATGGAACCGCTCTCCTTGCTCGGCCACAGCTTTCCCTGAGCTTTCCTCCAAAACCCTCTTCCTCTCGGGCCGTAAGGTCGCTGCAATTGAAGCGAAACGGTGCCTTCTCAAATGGGGTTTCGAGATTTGGTCGGAATTCGAGGCGGCTTGTTGTGCGTTGCGAAGCTTCGAGTGGAAGGGTATGTTTGTAATTTTTTCATTTTTGGATCAAGTGATTTTGATTCTGCTTAGTCGGTTCTGTTTTTGGGTTTTACTGAGGTTTTGGTTTTGTGGTGATAATGGCAGCAGATTACACAGCAAGAGTTCACTGAGATGGCTTGGCAGGCAATTGTTTCGTGTCCGGAAGTGGCGAAAGAGAACAAGCATCAGATAGTGGAGACGGAGCATCTAATGAAGGCCCTATTAGAGCAGAAGAACGGGCTTGCTCGTAGGATTTTCTCCAAAGTTGGGGTTGACAATACACGTCTTCTTGAGACCACTGATAAGTTCATCCAACGCCAGCCAAAGGTAAGGTAGCCATAAATGCATTTCAAGTTAATTCTTCTAGATGTATTTGGTGTTTATGCAATACTAAAGTACATGTTATTAGTTTCTTAGAGCTAAGAATTTGGATTAGACTGAGTACTTGAGAATGTTTAGATGAAGTTAATCCTTTAAGATGTACTTGGCATTATGCAAGACTTAAGTTCATTTACTTAGTTTCTTACAGAGCTAAGCAAAGTTAAAATCTTTCAGATGTATTTGGCATTATGCAAGACTTAAGTTCATTTAGTTCGTTTCTTAGAAAGCTAAGAATTTGTATTGGCTTGATTACTCTAAAAATCTTTAAGTTTTTTTTTTTTTCTCTCTTTAGTCAGTATGATGAGTTGGAGGAACCTGATTAATTGAGCTCTGATTGTGTGTGCAATTTGTTTAGGTTCTGGGTGAGTCTGCGGGTTCGATGTTAGGACGTGATTTGGAGGCCTTAATTCAACGAGCAAGAGAACACAAAAAAGATTATGGAGACTCATTTGTGTCTGTGGAGCATTTGGTTCTTGGTTTCATACAAGACCAACGGTTTGGGAAGCAATTGTTGAAGGATTTTCAGGTGTCCGCACAGAGTTTGAAATCTGCTATAGAATCCATAAGGGGCCGTCAATCAGTTATCGACCAAGGTGGTTGTTTTTCCTTTGCTCAAGCAATGTGCTTTCCTGGTCAAAGATTTCTTGTAACGTGTGATTCCTGCTAGGTATCATTGCATAACGAATACCATTTTTTATTTTGCTGCAGATCCTGAAGGGAAATACGAAGCATTGGAAAAATATGGAAAAGACTTGACAGCCATGGCACAAGAAGGAAAGCTTGATCCTGTAATAGGAAGAGATGATGAAATACGCAGGTGCATCCAGATTCTCTCAAGGAGAACAAAGAACAATCCTGTACTAATCGGCGAGCCAGGTGTCGGAAAAACAGCCATTTCTGAGGGGTAAGTTAGATGTTCTCTGTGGCAATAATGATGTTAAGGTTTTTCCTTTGAGTTTCTAGGGTGGACATAAACTGTTAGACTCTTGACTTATCTCAGCATTGTTAGCGATTTGCTCTGCTAAGCTTGGTTTGTTTTCTCGTTGTACTCGAATCTGACTAGATCTTTTCAACAGGCTCGCTCAAAGAATTGTGCAAGGGGATGTGCCACAAGCTTTGATGAACCGTAAGGTTGGTGCTATGCTAGGCAGCCCTAAAAGTCTTCCTCCCTCTCTCTGTCACTCTCAATTAACTTATGTTGATGGCTAAACTTTGAGGGTCAATTGCCATATTGTCATCATAGACTTACAAGTGAATTCTGGATTTTGATCTAACCCTTCTTTTGCTTTTGCAGCTAATATCCCTTGACATGGGTGCACTCATTGCTGGGGCAAAATACAGGGGAGAATTCGAAGATAGGCTGAAGGCGGTTCTCAAGGAAGTAACAGAATCGGAGGGCCAGATTATCCTCTTTATTGATGAGATCCACACTGTTGTTGGTGCAGGTATTATTTATTTCTTAGCCTGCCTTATGTTACAGTACTGAATGTTGCGCCTATTGCTCAATGTAGTTTTGTCTACAGCGAATGGTGAATTTTTACTGTTCTTTCTCTTTTGTGGAAAGCCAATGTTAAGTTAATTCCGATGGTATTCTTTTTCTGTTTCAGGTGCCACAAATGGTGCAATGGATGCAGGAAATCTCTTGAAGCCTATGCTTGGACGAGGAGAGTTGCGGTGTATAGGTGCAACAACACTTGATGAATATCGCAAATATATTGAAAAAGATCCAGCACTAGAGCGTCGTTTCCAGCAAGTTTATGTTGATCAACCTTCAGTTGAAGATACCATATCTATTCTCCGGGGATTGCGTGAGAGATATGAGCTGCATCATGGAGTCCGCATATCTGATAGTGCCCTTGTCGAAGCTGCTATTTTATCAGACCGTTACATCAGTGGAAGGTTTTTACCTGATAAAGGTTATATTAACACACTTCATACAAGCTATAACTTAATTTTTGCGTCTACTAGAAAGTTGATGTAGTTCTACTTCCTTTAACTTTAGTTTTTGGACTAGTAAAGAAAAAAAAAAGTTAAGTATGAGGGCAATTACTCATTACAAAACTTTAAACAGAAGACATATACAGTTCCTTCTGTTTATTTAATCTCGTTTGGTGGGTCTAGTGTACTTACTGACTTCATATTAGCAATTATTAATATATTGTGCGTTAAATATCTGGCAAAGGGTTAAATAATCAAAATAATGCTCTTCAAAGTTATTGTGGATTTAGCTTGTACAGTACATGGAATGCTAACATACATTTATTTGCAGCTATTGACCTAGTTGACGAAGCAGCTGCTAAACTGAAGATGGAAATTACATCAAAACCCACTGTCCTTGATGAGATCAATCGTTCAGTATTGAAACTGGAGATGGAAAGGCTATCGCTAACAAATGATACAGACAAAGCTTCTAAAGACAGGTTGAACCGCCTTGAGGCTGAATTGTCTCTCTTAAAGGAGAAACAAACTCAGCTGACTGAGCAATGGGAGCATGAAAAGTCTGTGATGACTCGCCTTCAGTCAATTAAAGAAGAGGTAAAAAAATGTTCACTGTCATTAAATCTTAAAACTTTGTTCCGATGGTTACATTTCCATTGTCAATGTTAGTAGTACATGTAGTCTTCCTGAATGTTTGAGAATCATGTTAAAAGAGGATTATTTGCTTTCGAGGTCAAATTAGATGCCTATAGAATAAAAGTTAAGGGAGTAAGCTGTGAAAACTGTTCGGGTTTTGAACAACTGTTCCACTTTCTCTTATACAGATTGACAGGGTTAACCTAGAGATCCAGCAGGCTGAGCGGGAGTATGATCTTAACCGTGCGGCCGAATTGAAGTACGGGAGTCTGAACTCTTTGCAGCGCCAACTTGAAAGCGCAGAAAAAGAGTTAGACGAGTATATGAAATCAGGGAAGTCTATGCTGAGAGAGGAAGTTACCGGAGATGATATTGCTGAAATAGTCAGTAAATGGACTGGTATTCCTGTTTCCAAGCTTCAACAATCTGAGAGGGAGAAACTGCTCCACTTGGAGGAAGAACTGCATAAACGTGTAGTGGGTCAGGACCCTGCAGTCAGGGCTGTTGCTGATGCCATCCAAAGATCGCGAGCAGGTCTATCGGATCCTCACAGGCCTATTGCTAGCTTCATGTTCATGGGGCCAACTGGTGTTGGGAAGACAGAACTAGCTAAGGCCCTCGCTTCTTACTTGTTCAACACAGAAGAAGCACTTGTGAGAATCGACATGAGCGAGTACATGGAAAAACATGCTGTATCAAGATTAATTGGTGCCCCACCTGGTTATGTTGGGTACGAGGAGGGAGGACAGCTGACGGAGACTGTTCGCCGGAGGCCTTATGCAATTATTCTGTTTGATGAGATTGAAAAGGCACATTCTGACGTCTTCAATGTTTTCCTTCAAATTTTGGATGATGGCAGAGTAACTGACTCGCAGGGTCGTACTGTGAGCTTCACCAACACTATCATCATCATGACGTCCAATGTGGGTTCACAATACATTCTCAACACAGATGATGAGACCTTGCCAAATGAGTTGGCCTATGAAACCATAAAGCAACGGGTGCTGGAAGCTGCGAGATCAGTCTTTCGCCCTGAGTTCATGAACCGTGTGGATGAGTACATAGTTTTCCAGCCACTGGACCGTGAACAGATAAACAGCATTGTCCGTTTACAGGTAAATTTTCTCCTCGTAGAACAGAGAATCATTTCCTTTTGGTCTGTTTATTGCATCTTCTTTTGTCGAAATTTTCAGACCCTTTGCTAACCGAGTTCCACGGCTGTTATTGCAGTTGGAACGAGTGCAAAAGAGGATTGCAGATCGAAAAATGAAGATCGTGGTGAGCGACGCAGCTGTCCAGCTTCTCGGAAGCCTGGGCTATGATCCGAACTATGGTGCGAGGCCGGTAAAGAGAGTGATACAGCAGAATGTTGAGAATGAACTTGCCAAAGGCATCTTGAGAGGAGACTTTAAGGAGGAAGATACTGTGTTGATCGACACAGAAGTCACCGCCTTCGCCAATGGCCAGCTCCCCCAGCAAAGGCTAGTTTTCAGGAAGCTGGAGACTGGTTCGGAATCTCAAGCTTCAGAAGATCAAGAGGCTTTCTCAGGAACTCTATGATACTATTAGTCTCTTGTATCTAGGTTCTTTTGACAATAAAATAGCTCTTTAGTATCTATACTTTTGGTTATAGTAATAAGTTACTTATTATACGGCTTCTTTCTTTAACATAATTTTTTTGAGCTTCTCTAAACAAAATGTCTTCCGTTCAGCCTTTTTTACCTAGTAATTTGGTCAATTAACTGAATAAATTAATTGGTAAAGAGATTTATATGAACATCGTATAAATGTATAGTGCTTCGGAATATAAAATAAGTGAATTTCGTTTGTCATTTATTTCTTTTGCTTTTCTTGCATGTTGTAGGATAGATTTTCTCAGCTAAAAACAAGCACCTACACGACCTGTTTGGCTTATAAGTTAAGGATAAAGGCCATAACGGATTCTCTAAACGGCATGTCGCTGTAGGTTTTACGACAACAAACTTTGCGGAAACGACAGCAGTAATCTGATCAGAATTTTGGATTTATCTACTGAAACGAAAAAAACAAAAACCAAAAAAAAAAAAACTTCAAATCTTGATGTTAATTTGCTAATAATAAGGAAAAGAGGGGCATATAGGCCAACCCACAAGGATAAATATCCAACAAGAAAATCAAAGGTCGTTCTAATAGTAAACGACATAGAATTCAAGTCGTTTTATTTCTTAAACGACACCACTGACGAATGAATGGACTTATGAGTCATCTCATCTTCAACATCAACTCACCGTTTTAGCGATGCTACACATCACGGCGTTATAACATCCTGGGGCTCTCTTGCTGTTGTATTTTATTTTATTTTGAAACTGCATTTTATTTTCTTTTAAGTGGTCTTCTTTGCCCTCTTCCTTCTCAATTCTCGAATCCCGGATGCATAAACGTTAAACATCAAGAAACAAATAATGGGTATGGGTAGTTTTGGTGTTTTCTTTCCTCTCTTTTTATTTTATTTATTTATTTATTTTTCTTAGATTTTCTTTTTCTTTTTCACCTTACTCTGACTCAAAGCCTAAGAGGTGGGTATATTTATCTAGTGACAAAAATTTACTTATAAAATGTATATCTGGTTTTGATTTTTATATGTTGTTGTTGGTCGCAGAAGCAGAATCAAATAGAGGGCCGGTGGAGAAGGAAGTTAAGGAAGGAGTAGCTTCAATAGCACTGTTGCCATGTGGGTCCATATCTGGCCACTTCATCCAACTTCCTCACTCCATTTGCTATGGCCTCCATGGCACCGGTACTTCTTCTGATCTTAATCATACAAATAGCCCTTGTCTTGTGTGTATGTGAATATATATCAATGTATGGCTTCTCTCATCTCCACTCTGTACTTAGTTCGAAAAAGGGTGATTTTTGCAACTGGGTTTTGTTTAAAATGCCTTTTTTTTTTCCTTTTTTTTTTTTTCACGGTCAAAGCTGTCTGTAGGATAGTATCAAGTATCAATGTCTGTTTACTGGATTTTTCTAGACATGGGTTTTTATGATTGTTTATTATGCTTACTTATCTATGCTTCTAGCTTGGTTAAGTTGGGAAAAATGAGTTGCATCTTGTAGACATGGGGAAAACATAAAAATTCATGTCTTTTGACTGATGATTCTCGGATTCTTGTTCCTTAGATACTTGGTTTTTTCTTTTTCCATTATTGTTTTAGAATTGGAATGTGAAAGGGAATGTAGCAGGGGTGAGGATTACCGTCTGATCAAGCTCACGATCATAGACTACAATGTAGGAACTTCTCGTCCTTATTCTTTTGCATTCCCTCCAAACAAGTAAATTGTCTTTGTTAATTTCCGGTGTTCTTAGTTACCCTTTTCTCCACTGTAACAGAGAAAGAAAGAGCGAGATGTTATCCTGGAGTGTAGAGGCCATGATGCTGCTCGGTTAAGTAGCATTGATCATGCTTATGGGTAACGCATCTTATCTTGGAAAGCTACCTTTTTGTTGGGAAAAATGCTAAAAGACATTTGTGGTACTAAAATCGTATTGGATATACATGTTCATATGTGGGAGGACCTACACTCTATTAATGTGCATCTACACCTTTATTAATGTGCAGTACTAAGCACCAAAAGTGCCTCATAGCATGCTCTTTTGTTAAGGAAGAACGTTATGTGTTTGGTCCAAACCTATGATTAGGAGATAACATGTCTCATATATCTTGTTTACCTGCATTTGTCGGCAGTTGGGAGAAGGATGTTGTTGGTATGGTTGAACAGAAACATGGGAAGAACAAGATATTGGTTTCTTTTAACTGTGAGACACTGAAAGCTGAGAAAGCAGCAGAAGATCATATCAGGAACTTCATGCCAAAATTAGCTGGTCTTGATGCTGTTGGTATGTTAAGAGGTTTTTTTTTTTTTTTTTTCCCTTCTTCCTGTTGTTATGGTTTTGATTATCTAGTTTAACAGAGCAGGTCTATCTAGCTGTTAATTGCTAAGACTTGCTTACGGATCGATGAAATTTGACTCGACTTGTGACGCATTAGAGGCTATGAAAGTTGTTACGGTTCCAAGATTTCAGTCATAAATGTTTTATTTGCGGGGAGGATAGAAGATGACATTTATTAGATTTTTTGACGACTACTTTTCTTCCAAAGATACATTGTGATGTAGTACATCCTCTAGCATTTTCATGGTTTTATATGATTTGCAGTGAACATTGGGCGGATGAGCATAACAGGGTTGGACTTTGAAGCAGAGGAAGTTGATTGAAAGCGGAGTTTACCTGTAATCTTATGCGTGCCCCTCCTTTGTATTCCTCGTATACTGATCTAGTTCAATTTTGTGGCGCTGAGCCTCATTTTACTACCCTATATTTAGGCCTGGCTTGCCAGTACGAAGCCTCTTAGTTCAAATATGTCTTCCAATAAAAAAGAAATTATGTCTCCATAGAGAAAATTTAGACATTCCTGGTTGCTCCAATGAAGCTAAATTCTACCCTTTTAGTTTCATAAACTACTATCAAAATCGCAAAAAGGACACTTACTAAATCAAGGCTCCTTATGAATCGAACAAATATTAATTGAGAATGCACTGGGGAACTAGTAAAGCAACTGAATTGATACAAGGATCCCAAACAAGTGCATATATATTATTGCACAAATCAATTTGACATCAACATACATATATATGTCATACATAAATGTACATGAGATCACAACAATTCTTGGTTACAACCTTCTCACGTAAAGGATAATCCAAAACGTAATCGTCAGCATCAGCTTCTAACCCCTCCACCTGTAAAATATGGCCACGACATGACTGGGATTGATATTTCAGATCAATGGTTAAATTCAACTTCCGCCAGACGGAAGTCGACTCCAAATGGCACGTCTGATTACCCCAACTTTAGCATCAAATTACAGGAAATCTGTAGACAAAATAAAAAATCTTCTCAGAAGTTTCAATACATTTTCACAAGAGGGTGAGAAAACTAACTTAAAAGAAGTCCCTGTTCATCACTATATAAATAAAATTCAAACTAAATGGCGACCTTGGCACATTCACTTACCGATGGACATATAACCTTTCTTTATTAGATTACTTGCGACATATCTAAACTAAATAGCTATTTTTTCGAACTGAAGTCATCTTTAGCCGAGAACAGCTGAAGACGAGACAAAAGCGTCTCAAATTTGCGGAAATTTGGCTCTACTGGTGTTTCTACCGTAGATGTTGGTCAACAATATGCCAGCTTCAAATCACTATAACAACCTATATAAAGTCAACAGTCTATCATAAAACAAATTTTGTTGCAAGAATATACCTGCTTTACATCCTCTGTCACTCCCCATCAGATGCCTCTTCCGAATCAGACAAAGGCAAAAGGGTGCAGAAACCAAGCATGTGCCCGTTGAGGCAAACATAATACTCAATGCAATCCTCGTAAGCACCCAACCTGACGCTAGCACTCTGTGGTATCATTTTGGCTTGCAGCATGCTCCACAACTTTGCCTTGCAATAAGGGCACACCTCTGTTGGATAAAACTGAGCTGACCTCTTAATCAGCATCTTCCGAACCTTTGACGTCGAGAATGACTTGAAAACTCCACGAAAAAATCCGACATCTCCATCCTCCCCTTGGTCAAGATGCTCACAAGGATCAGAAACATACAAAACATCTGTTCTACATTGTGGCAACAAGAAGCTCTTCCCTGATGTCCTGGAAAATCGGGTCCTATAAACAAAGTGACCAGGAATTTGAATGTTATTAAATAGGCCACCTCTCTGACATCCTGAACAGTATATAAGCAGCTTCCCTAGTGCCCTCCAGTTTCCATCTACGCTGTGACTCCCACAAGATTGCAGATCGAGCATCATCTTCGGCGCTCTTGTGCGACAAAATTCCTTCCATAACACCCGCTTAGCAAGATCATCAAACCATTTGCATACACAGGAAAGAGTAGCAATCAACTTAGGGTTCCAATTCAAATGATGAAATACTAGGAAGATGGCCTCTTCTTTCAGATGCCCTTTGGTGCATTGGCAACTTGCAGAATGTATGCAACGATACTGCTTGGTCAGAATCATCTTCTCCACCTAGCAAGATGGACACATACAATGATAGATATCCTCCATATATTCTTAAGAAAAAAAAGATACCACGCTCCTAGTTAACATTCCAGATATACGTCAATGATCAGATCACTTTTCTCAAACCAAATAAAGATATGAACTATATATACTCAGTAAAACAATATGCTAATACCGTTCCTGTTCCTGCAGCACAAAAAATACAAAGCCCATCTGATCCGGCCGCCATTGCACTGGATATGTGCAAGCCTCATAATTCCTACTGAGTAAGACTATATTATAAGGATGAACTAAAAAATACAAGGGCTATCTGATCCAGCTGCCACCATACTAAGTATGCGCAAATTTCATAGTTCCTAGTGACTATTTTAAGAGGGTGAACCCAAAAAGTGCTATTAAATACCTTGGCATTGTACTAATTGTAATGTAAGAAAGCATAAAAACAAAACTCTGAACAGCTGAAACCCCAAATCAATATTATTTACTCTAAACTCTAAACTAGTGAGTTCCCATAATAAAGTGCATCTAGTTCACTCCCAAAAGCTCAGATCCATAAAGCCCTTTACGTCAAAACACAGAGCGTTTAAACAAAATCGACTGAAACAAGGAGAAACTACTTAATATGCAAAGAACCCACATTGAATCTTCACCTGATTTCACAACACCAGCATCAGCAACAAGGAATTCGAGAAACCCCCTAGCCCATTTCAAAATCAACGAGGGACCCGCCAAAGGTACTGAGAGTGGACTCGATCGGAATTAACTCGAAAACCAGGGAGACCCAATTTCTCACCTCATAGTCCCAAAACCACCGGAAAAAACCCAACTCAGCAAAAACTGAACCACGAATTAGGGTTTTTGCAAGTAATAGAAGAAAACCCACAAAACCAAAATTAATTAAAATAATCAAAAAACCAAAAACCCAGTAATTCACACCTTGAATTCACAAAAACATGAGTAAATTTTAGTAATCCTCAGGGGCAATTATGTCCAAAGGAAAAAACACGCACTCGAAGAGATACTGAAACTGAAAGAAGCAAACATTAGAGAGAGAGAGGGAGAGAGAGAGAGACAGAGCTGAGAATTGCCTTCTTCCTCTGTCGTCACTCTCTCCTCCACATAGAAGAAGAAAAGCATAAAATATATTTGGTGGGAAAGTCCAACTGACCTGTCAGTTATCTTCCACAGGTAAATGACGAGTAGAATTGTGCCACGTCTTGAGATAGTGAGGTGGCGTCTTGTGGGACTGGAAGTGGGGACCAGTTTGTCTTGTCTGTCAGAATGTGATTGGTGGTGAGGCTGGGGAAAAAGACAAGGATGATGGGAAGAGAATCGCCCCCCAATTGGGTTTTTACTATTTGCTTTGGTAGTTTAAATTTTATTTTGTGTGTCCTAAGGTGAGGAGTATATTTCATGGTGGACTTTATTTTATCCGTCAAAAGATTCTATCAGCCTATAAATTTCAGCGTGACACGTGTTTCATTTCTTTCTTAATTACTGTTAATTGAAGTTTTTTTTAAAAAAAATATTATTTATTTAATCACTGCCTTCATTGTATCTAGCCCACCCCAAAGTTTATTCTTTTAAAAGAAAATTTTTATTTTATATTATTTGAGGGTTATAATAGAGATCCCCACTTTACATCATCTATAGTATAAATGCTACTGTTAATATTATATTTTAAAAAATTAATTTTTTTAAATAAAACTTAATTAATAATTTCTAGTTATTATATAAAGAAACTCATTATTATCTAATTTCCATCCCACTCATTAAGTTAATACTAGTGAAAAAAAAATTTTAAATTTCAGTTACTTTAATGCATAATCTTACTAAAATTGCCATTTTTAATTTTTTTTTAATTATTTAGTAATTAAGAAGTTGATTCTGCGATTGGTTAATTATTTAAAATTGTATTAAATAAGTATTGAAAAAGTGTATAACTAATTGATGAAGCAACATTAGATAGATATGTTTTAAAATTATAATATTATACCATATTTGAGCATATGTTAATTAGGGCATAACAAAAAGAAATGCATTGAACAAGCATTTTCATATTATATGCTCAATTATTGCACTACCACTATGAAATAACACCTTATGTTTAATTATAAAAAAATAGGGAAATAGTAAATTTGTTACCAAATTTAGATTTTCATTTTGAACCATAATGCTATTTTAGCTTTTTATTATTTAACAATTAATAAGTTAATTTTGTAATTGGTTAAGCAACCAAAAAAACAATGTTTTGGTTTATGGATTAACATTTTAGACTAACTAAATCAACCACAAATATGTTATCCGAAGAATAACTAACCCGAGAGGAGGGTGAATTGGATTTTTAAGACTTTTACAAACTTTTTGAATAAAGTGACAAGATTGAGTAAATGATAAATGGGACAAGTAAAAATAGCAAATAAATAAGCACAATATCAAAGTAAATAAATTAAAGAGATAGGGATAGAGAGATGCAAACGCTATTTTTACGAGGTTCGACAAATACGACGGTTTGCCTATGTCCACGGATCTCCGTAACTTGCTTAGAGTTTTCCACTATCGAATCAAAGTTATGGGCTTGACCGACCCCTTGTACAATTCAGAGTGATTTCTTCTTAGGCACACCCACGCTTTTACAATAGTCTTAAATCCGACTCTATTATGCCTAACCACGGATTGTTTAGAATTTGGTGTCAATCTCACCTATATCGGGTTATTTATGACTCTGGTGCCAACCTCATCTCTCAATAATATTTTTATGATAATACAAGTAAACACTCACTCAAAATATCATACCTCAAAGAAATAATACAATATAAGCTTAGGTGATTTGAGAATAATGCACAAATGATGCTCTAGGAATAATTCAAATAGATTTGAAAGTTATAGTTGAGTAAAAGAGAGCTTTTGCACTTAGAAACTAATTGAGTATCAATATAGTTTTGTATTCTATCAGTTTAAGTCATCAAACTTGGCTCTATTTAACGGCATCTTCAAAAACTAGCTGTTTTCGACTGTTGGTATCTTGCTGCTAGAATTTTTATTGACCAGAAATATTTTTGGTCGACCAAAAAACTAACCATTGGAATCCGAAATGCCAGTTAAGCTCCAATAGCCATTTTTGGTTTTCATTTTGGTTGACCATTTTCAAAATCAGTCAGAAACAAAAGGTTTTTTGTTTATTTCAACTAATTTGGTCGTTTTTAAAACTTCCTTTTTCCAAAACATGTTTAACTTTAAGAAAATGTACTTATGAGAATATTTGGGCTATATTAGAAATGATATTTATTTTCAAACAATCAATGGATTTAAAGTTTAGCTAAGTCTTTGAAAATTTGTTTGAAAAATCATTTGAAAGATTTTTGAGCCATATCAAAGAGAATATTTTGTGCAATGCAATAAATCAAGTACAAGACTAGGAAATAAATTTTTAACCTATTTAGATTTGGTCTTGAATCTTGATTCTTCACATTCATCTTCATTCTTCTTCGAGGTTTATCAATGATACTCTATTCTCGAGAACTTCATTTTTTGAGTTTTATCAATATCTTTTTCAACTTCAAAACTACAAACTCAAGCCAATTATTAGTAACTAAATCACATGTTTGTTATTATCAAAATAAGATAAGATTGAAAGCCACATAAGTCAATAAAATACCCCTACCCAAAAAATTGCGAATTCATACCAAATTATCTTATTCTTATTTTCAAAAAGTTAAAACATTTATATTGTTTAAACTAATATAAAGTGCACAAAAAAGTGATAGATGGTAAAAGTTTTTGGAATTTCAAAAGTAGATGTATTTTTTTTTGCAATAATCAAAACTGAAGGTTTAAATTATAGTAATGAGAAATATTGCTTCTTCTTTTTTTCAGTTAACTCTAAATAAATAGTAGGAACATTGATACTTATTTTAATGGTTTTTATAAAGATCACTGCCGCCGGTGATTTGTCTACTTGATTGACATATATAGAGTATTAATTAAGGGTCTTGACCTCATTTCTTAGAATTTTTCTAAAGAATACTAATTTGCAATAGAGAGGAAATGAAACAATGAAAGGAAAAAAAATTTTATTTCACATATTTATATACTAATTAATTACAAGTGAAAATAAATCATGATTTCTGTCCTTCATTCATTTTGTCTTATTCTCTTTCATTCGTTTGCGAATTAGTAAACATTTCTTCGTGTTTTTTCATCTTTGTTAACTCTACTTATATATCTATATTTCACTAAATATGTGTATATCTAGATCTTAAATATGGGCACCAATCGAATATATATATATATATATATATATATATATATATATATATATATATATAGGTTGTCAATCTAATATGTATTTTTTTTCTTTACTTATGGGTAGGTATTTTTTTTTTAGTCATTGGATCACCGTCTAATGATCTAATGGTGATCCAATGGTTATAATGAAGTGCATGAAAAGACGTACATCATTAATGTTCTTTCTATCTCTTATTTTTTATAATAAAAAAATGTACATGCTAAATTTTCATTGGCCAAATTGATACCTATATAGGTAAAAAAAAAAAATACCTACTGAATTGGTGCCCATATATATATATATACATATATATATATATATATCTTAAAGTATAATTTTTCTACAAATTTAACTACATGTTTTTTGTTTGTACAAAATTATATATTCATATTTAACATATCTACAAATTTGTACCTTCTGCATATAAATTAACCCACAAATATTGTTCTGACTAACACAAAAAATCTATTAAAAATAACTTAAAATAATTAGTACAAATCACTCAATTTGTACACATAAGATACAAGTTTACAAAAGTTTCAAACGTGGATATATAATTTTACACAAACCAAAAAATATAATTAAAATTAAAATTATAAAAAGATCATAGTATTTTTTTTTCAGTTATCCCTAAAAAGAAAGCCGGATACAAGAAATTTAATAGAGCAGCCATAAAAAGGTAACAGATAAAGCTAAATTCGAACAAATGACAAGCTACAAACCCGCTGTTTACAGTCAATTCTCACTTTATTAAAAGTAAATATATTACAAGAAAAGAAGATAAATGCAGTTGTCTCTGTCTCTTTTCCTGCTCAGAGTACATCAATCAAATATGAGTTTTTATCTGTTTTATTCACAAAGCAGTGATCAGTCATATATGGTAAGGTATGTATTTCAGAAGCAAAGGCAAGCAGACGCATACCCTTCCGTAAAAAAATTCTGTATAAAGCAGCATGTCAAAGACTCAAGATCAGTACACTCACTCATTCACTGTCACGCACATTCAACTCTACACATCCAGCCACCCAGCAATGAAGTCAAGTCAAACGAAGCAATCTACCTTTACCTTTCCAAAGGCTCAAAAGCTTGTAGAATTTAAAACTTCCCCTCACAAGCTTTGTGTTCATTTCCCACTGTTTTAAAAAAAAAAAAAAAAGTCGATAGTTTTGTGTCAATAAAAGAAGATTGGTTCCAACTCAACTAACTGTGTTTGCAGAAGGTTTCTTGTCTTGAAGGGAGATGACTGTTTCGAAAGCACCAACCAAGGCTTTAACCTTGCTCTTCTGGGTCTCAACGAGTTTACTTGCTGTTTCTTCGATTACGTTGTTAAACAATCCCTGGGCGTCTTTCTTTCCCTGCACATCTTGATGTTTCAGAACAACTTTTTCTGCACCAGTTTCAGCACTGTCGCCATCAACTTCTTCTCTCCTCTTAAACCTTCTCCTTCGGGCATCTGCAGTAACATTTTGGTTTTCCAACACTCTCCCTCTCCTAAATTTGAGCCTCCTCGGAGCATTGTTCTCAGGTTGCACGTCCACCACCTTTCCCCTCCTGAATTTCAATTTTGAAGCTTTGTCATCATCATCTTCAGCACAAACCAACTCAGAACTTTTGCGTATCTTGTTATTCATGTCGGGCGTCCCTGAATTTTCCATACTTTCGGTTTCATTGTTTCCCGAGGAAGTACCATCTTCCGATTCACTTACTGTATATTCGGACTCCTGTTGATCTTCTTCTTCTTCTTCTTCTTCTTCCTCTTCTGCTTCTGCTTCTGCTTCTTCTTCTTCATGGGGTGAAGAGGACGGAGAGTCCGGGAGGGATGAAGGCTCGGGAGAAAATGACGATGGATGTGGCAGTGATTCAACTTGTGTTTCACAAGTTTCATTCTGATCCGATTCTAAAGTGTTGTTTTCAGTTTCCATCTTGATGACATACAGCGTTTTCTCTGGGACTTCATCATTCTTGGATTCTGTAGGTTCGGCTTTTTTGATTCTGTTATGATTCTTGAGGGGAGAGACAACTTTTTTTAAGCTCCGCTGCTTTCTATTTAAGCTTGCAACTCTGCTGAGAGAGGGTCTGGGGGACAACAAGACCGTTGGGGATGCTGGCACTTTCTTTAGAGCCACTCCAGGGGTCCCTGTCCTCTTCCCTATCCTCGTGTCACCGTTTCCATTTAATCTTCCTGAAGATTCCGTACAAGGCAGTGGCTTCAAGGGTACAGATTTTGGCTTCAAAGAAGTCTGACGTTTTCCAGGAAAGCTTTTCGGCTTAGCTTCTGTTGAACCTTTCTTTGAAGAGACTTCCAGCTTTTCAGTAGACGCTGACAGTTTCTGCTTCATACTTTTTGAGGCATCATTTGTACGGGGTTTTGAAGAGGATGCAGGTTCGAGCTTGACCAACGATGTTTTCTTCCTCTCTGCCCGAAAATCAGTCCTCACAACATTCAGACTGTCAAGTGATCTTGTCAATGGTTGCTGCTTGCATACGGTACGAACGTTAGGTGACCGAGTTCTGGAGTCGGAGGAATTTTTTAATTTTACCATGGACGACCTCTTCCTCCCTGGAGAATCTATAGTCTCTACTGAGCTTCGACTGTCATTAAGTTTTGCAGCAAGCCTTTTTGGTAACGAATGCCTTGCCTTCTCTTCAAATGCATGTTTCCTTCCATATTTACAAAAATCATGACAGGAACCAGTAGAAGCTCTTAGGTAACGAGGAGCAAGTTTTTCACCACTATTTGAAGAGACTTTCTTTCCCGTAGAGTTTCTTCTTATAGTACCCTCATCTGGAGTAGCTGAGGTCCTTTCTAAATGGGTGCTCTCCTCAGCCATCAGAAAGGAGCAAGATATGCCAAGCTACCTTCAGAACAAGCGACCCTGAAACCCAGCCAAAACTAGTTTACAATGGAGCAAAAAGAATAACAGATGACGCACTTTCCCTCCAATCAAACTGAACTACGAAATAGTTTTTCCAGAGAAAAAAAAAAAAGAAAAAGAAACATATCAAAGCAGCTATGACTACAAAAGTTGAATCCAAACAGTAGTAAACTACAGTAACTTTTGGCAACAACGTTTGTCACATGTCCTTTCCCCTGATGGGGATACAAAAGCAAAAGTTAAGCATTATGCTAACTAATTCAGACTAATAGTAGACAGAAAAAATAAGTAGGGAAAAAAAACAACTATTGCCTGAGATGCTTTATGCTTTGAGGAGAACAAACAAGAAAAGGAAATATGGAAGTTCTTAATTTCCAAAGGAGATAAATTTAGCTTTTCCAAATTTTGCAAAAGAGAGATTTTAAGAACAATGCTCTGAATAATTATGAAAATAATATTCATAAAAGATTTCTGGCTTCTCAATTTTAAATTTTGACACCAGATTTGGTAACCGTTATAAGTAGGAAAGAAAAGCAACCATCTTCACCACAAATATCAACAAAGATAGTCAATTTGATGTTGCAAGTCTGAAGAGCTAAAGATGAAAGGATCACATTTCTTGCCATTCAAAACTTCCTGTCCATCATAATCTTCGTACTTATTTACCAACTAAGAACAGAATAAGCATTCTGTCATTAATTAAAAAAAAATATATAGAATGAAGTGTTTAAAGGCATTAGCAATAAATAAATGAGTAAGAGGAGAACAATAATGAAACAGAGCAAATAGGAAAAACGCCTGAACTTTAAGAACGACAAGAAAGAAATAAAAAATTTGAGATCAACTAAGCATAATAGTAAAGAATTCCCAAGATAAAAAACTCATGTATACAACCCTCACACACTTAATAGTAATGAACTTATAGATCTATAAAATTGTGCACTTCAAGCCCCTGACGGACCAAAATATACACTTGAATAAGCTTGCATTTTCGGACGACCGACAACTATTCCGTGGATAAGCAGAGCAGCAATAGGGGGAAAATTTTAAAATTCATTTCTTAACATGTCCCTCCCTTCAATTAATAAAGCAAAGTTCAGAGAAATGAGAACTTTCAAGAAGGGAATTTTGTTGGATTTGTTTCAGTAATTTTCAAGAGAGCCATAGTAGCAAGTATGAGCCATAAGTAAAAGAATCTCTTAAATCTAATTAAGCAAACAACATATATATATATATAAATATATATAAAGAGAAAAAAAAGAAGAAGAAGAATAAGAAGAGAGGGAGAGAGAGACAATGAACAAGATACACAGAAAAGGACAAACAAACCACAAAGATCTAAACTTTACGCAAAACCCATTTCAGAAAAATCAAAAAATGCAAAAGAAAAATATAACGCATTCCATAGCTAGCCTCGTTACTACTAAGCTTAGAAGAAAAAAAATTTCACATGCAAAACTTAATAGAAAAAAAAAAAAAAAGAAGAAAAACTAAGACGAACCCATTAAACCATAGCAGAAGTTGAACCAAAAACGAATTCTTTACAGGAAAAAAACGACGAAAAAGAAAAAAAAAATCCATGACCAAAACCAAAACCAAAATTTCTTCCGAACCCATTTGTCAAAAGGGGATAAAGACTAAAACCCACCTCTCAGTTCATCCAAAAAAAAAAAGGGGACTTTCAACAGAGTTTTCCATGAGATAGAGAAAACGCGTACCTTTTTTCTTTAATGGCGTCTGTGTGGTAAAGCGTGCTAAACCAGAAAGCGAAGATAAAGGGAAGGAACAGAGGATATGAATGAGGTCCGTTCGAGGAGGAGAGTGTTGAGTACGGGCCACCCCACTTTCGATATCCCTTAAAAGATTTTGTTAAAAAGGATTTAGCTTGAGAGATCGTGCAAGCAAGCAAAGCAAAAACTGTTTCACAGGTTTTTCTGGTCCGCAGGGCTTTTCTTTCTGCTCTTTCAGAGTTGGCGTTTGTTACATTTAAAATCCTAGGGGAAAAAAAAAACAAAAAACCAAAAAAAAAGTGTGAGAAATTAGGGGCCCCACTCAAATCCAAATTTTGGTTTCTCTTTAAAAAAAAATTATTTATTTGTTTCCTTGTAAGTACAGGCTACAAGCTAAAAATGCATTAATCAAATAATTGTATTTTGGCTTTTTTTTGGAAGGAAAATCACATCCCTGAAATTTTATTTTTTTTAATTATTTTTTAATAAATAATAGAAAAAAAAAATTCAATTTCCATGTTTGAGAATGTATGGTTTCGGTAATAAATGAGTAGAATTGTCAATATGGGTAAACATTTTTTATTTAAATATTTTCGTAAATGTGACATCTCTAAAGATTTTTTTTTTTTTTTGTCCACGTTTTAACTTTTGGAAATATATCTTATCATAATTTGCTCCATTCACGTATTGTTGCGGTGGAAATTGTCATTTATAGAGTTTATTTCTTTTCTCAAATTCCCTTACTTTTTTCGAAGTTTTCTAAACCAAAAAAACCATTTAGGAAATTGTAGTGGAAACATGGCCATATGCATTCTACTAAGCTTATCATTTCCTTCTTGATGCAAAAATAAAAATATAGAGGGAGCGGGAGAGCCAAGTTACATATCTTCATGGTTGATTATGGTAAGGCCTTCTCAATTTCTTCTTTCAAAAAAAAAAAAAAAAAGTAATGCTCAGTTCGTCTACTCTCTCACATTCATTCTTTATTATCACTTTTCTTTTTTCCTTTTTTTTTTCGTTTTCATTTTTTTTTATCTCTCTCGTTTTATATCCAACATATAATTTAGAGATGTACTCTAATACGTACAAATTCAAACACTTTGTTATTGTATTTGTATTGTGTTACATATAATTTAGAGATGTGCTCTAATACGTACAAATTCAAACACTTTGTTATTGTATTTGTATTGTGTTATATACAATGAAGATGTTGTTTTTAATGTTATATATAACTTAAAAAATTAAAAAAATTAGCAATATGCACAAAATTTGAATATTTACTCCAATGCACCATGATATTTAAATTATCATTTTTATATTTTTTTTAATATAAACAGGTTCAACAAGAGAATATCATTAATCGAAACAAAAAGCTTTAAATTATAATATTACAATATAAAATTACAATTTCAAACTCCTCATAAAAGGATACAAAAAATAGATCACAAACATAACTAAGAACAAATATATGTATTACCCTAATTCTTTAAGAGAAAGAGATAACAAGAATCATCAATAATATATTGTCTTCAACACTTGCTCCTAACTACATTCTTGGTAGGATAGACTATATAAAAATAACATTAATTGAGATTTATGAGAAGAAATCTCATATTTAATAGCTATATTGGACTAAAATCAATATGAAATGTGGTATTACATACTAGATCTAGATATAGACTTATTAAAACTAGAAAAGAAAAAAAAAATAACCAAGAAAGAGGAGGAAGAAGAAGAGTGTGAGGATAGGAGGCTGGAGAAAGAGAATGGAAGATCTCCTCTCCGACCTCCAAGCGGGATAGTTCTGACTTTTTTAATATTAAGGAGATACAAGTAGAGAGAGAAACTAGAATTTTTAGGTTTCAAGAGTACTTGTTATTTTCATATTTTTATTATTTCATAGTTAATAAGTTAATTTTGTTTTTAGTTGAGTTTTTTTTTGAAAGGAATTAGTTGATCATTTTAAAAGTACTGATTAATCACTAACAAATATATATAAGTATTGAAAAATTATATAGTAAATAGTTTAATATTATAATGGTATTTTTGTTATTTAAAGGTCAAAGTTAAATTACATGTAGGTTTAATATTAGTCTATACTTGATCTTAACACAAAGTATGCTTGTGCCAAATTTAGCACAAGAAGTTGGAGAAATTTTGTGTTATATGCCAAATTATAGTATTACCACAATAAAACAGCATAGAATAGAGATGCTCTAATACAAAACAATATATGGCCTTAATATTAGTATTCTGGTGTATTAGGAAAACATTCTATTTTTCGGATTTCTCTTTCTTAGATTTTTTTTTTTTTTTAAAGGCAACTCTTCTTCGAGATTTAGTTCATAATAAAAAAAAAAAACTGAAAATGAACGGAGAAACACACACATTGTCATTTTTTAATCGTGGGATGATGTGAATGGACCCCATTAATATATATATATCAATTCATAGTAAACAAATCAAGCTAGGAAAATAAAAATAATGTATCAATTACCATCTATGTTTTTGTCATGTAATAATAGCATAATTAAGTATATGGAGGTGAAAACGAAATGAATCAAATGATTGTTTGCCTAGAATGATCTGTATTTGCTTTTCTCTACTAAAGGAAACTTATATATGGCTTAAAACAATTACATACAAACATCCTAACATCACTGCAATATAAATGGTCCCTTTTTTTTTTTGTGGCTAAAGTCAATATTGCTAGTTTATTGGAGGGTTCCCCCCTTTTTTTTAAAAAAAAAATATATATATATTTTTACTAGATACCATTTTAGAGTCTTTGACCGACACCGTTCGGTTAGTTTCACCAAAAGATGTGTTTCCTGTTGTATTTCCTAACAATAGAGTTGTCATTCAGTCGATCTTCAAGGCCAAAGTGGAAAGTTGACTGAAATGCTTATTGGAAAATTATTTATGGTCCAATTCCAAGTTGTGTTGTCTAAATTCTAGAATTGCAAATTATATATATTTATCTTTCTTTTATTTTCAATTCAATACAACTTGGACCGTGATCCGATAACAGACATGTATTTTAATGCAAAACAAAAATAATAAAATCTCAGCGTGAGACTTTTCTTTAGTTTTTTTTTTTTTCCTTTTTTCAAAGGCAAATTCACCAGTTAAATTATGTGCCTTAATTTATTTCAGGGAAAAAAAAAAGAGTGCCTTATCTGCCTGAAATGAAAGAAGAATGGTGGAAATTTCAAATGATGATCTAGTCCTTTTAAATTTACATACGTAATTAATTGTCTGGGCATCCCATCTTTGTTAAATTTAGGTGTTTCTTTGGATTCAAAGGTGAGGTGTTATTGAAATGGTCCTCATTTTTCTTTCGATGTATACTTGACCATACTTTAAAAAATAATAAAAGCAAAGGGGGCGGGGAAAGGAAAAAAGAAGATAAGTATGGGCAAACTAATAGAAATATGCATTACAAAATGCATTTGGCAGAGTAGTTTTGAAGTTACCTATTTTCTTTTCAATAGCCATATATTTGTATGGAAAGATTGCCATTTTCTAGAGCCACCCAAATGTTGATTTGTATAATTATTAATATTTGTTATAACAACCACGAAAATATTTTAGACCATGGCCCGTTTTCTAATAATAAGTTGCAACCAAACTAGACTCTGTGACTTCCCTTTTTTTTTTTTTTTGTTACTCAATCTTAGACTTCATCGTTAATTGTTGTCCATTTAACTCTCTTTCAATCATTCCTACTTCTAATAGGTAGGCAATAATATGTATCAAAAAACAAATACTACACAGATAATGAAAAAGAAAAACTACATTTTGCAAGTAAAAAACAATCAACACATACCAATGTAAATGATTAGTATTGTTACTATTTTTGCCGAGAATGTAAATGATTAAATTGATCGTACTAAAGAGAGAACGGATAATGTTTTTTTTCCAATCAAGGTTAAACATTTTTTAATTTGGGTCGGCCATAGTCATGCTGTTGACTTTTTTTAATAGCTAATAATAGTCCTTTTCCTTTAAGCCGAACAAAAATTTTAATATTTTTTAATAATTTAATATTTCTTCTTTAATAAGAATTCGCAAACAGACTGCAGAACATAGCTCTGATGTTCTAATGTTCAATTTTTCCATAGACAAATGTGCTACTTTTATATCTAATTTCTAGATTTGTACTTGAGTGATGCAAATAACATTAGCCTAATCAAATTAAGATCATTAAGCCTATAGAAGAACTATCTTTCTCTTTTTCTTTTGTTTTTTGATTTTTGGAGGAGTACATGGAAAGGACTTTTTTATTCCTTTTTTTTTGGGAGGCCAAAATGTGGCCAACATTTCCCACAACCCAAGAAAAAGATGTCAGCCTTAGCCTAAAGGAGGTGTCATGTAATGTTTTCAACTTTCATATTTGGGATCTCACAGACTTGGAGGACATGATAACTAAAAAAAGGTCTTCATTACCAAAAAATAAAAATAAAAAATAAGTCGGGTTGTACAAGGGGGAGGGTTTAGCTTCTTTCATGGGGGAAAAGTGTTATATATAACGTCTCTTTAATGATACACCATGATGACTAATAGAGGAAGAGAAAAGTTGGTGGCTTGCATTAGTACGTGAAGGCATGCCCTATAAAATTAAAAGGCTTTTGACAAAGTTGTATGGACCAACTGGCACCAAGGTGGGCAATAAAAAAAAGTGCTAAATGACGAGAGAGCAATAGGAAAATCACATTGGATACTCTCTTATGTGTGTGTGTATATATTATATAAATATAAATGCAATTGTTCAAATTCAACAGCCAAAAGTTGTGTGTGATTTTAGAATGTGTGAAAGACTGATTTGGAACTTAGCATACTCACTTGGAACTTGTTGTGCATTTAATTCGGGCCTGCTCAAATAATAGTAAACTTGTTTGAAGCTTGTTTTGATCGAGTTGTTCGAGCTCTTTGTGGGAATACTAGTTTATAGTTTATTCGGAGTTAGTCCAGATCGAACATCATTTAAGCGAACAAATATTATTCGTGAGACTGTTTCATTTAAATCACCTCAAATTTGAAATATTATTTTTAGTTTCTAGAAATTAAAAAAGATTTGTTTAAATTAGAATATTATCTGATTTTATGGGATAAATACGAATTAAACTCGTAATATTTGTTACTTTATATATAAAGGAAACATTAATCTTGAAAATGTGTCATTTATTGTTTTTAATCGCTTTATTTTTTGTCTTTTGTTAATATCGTTATTATACTAATCTCTGGTATCAACAGAAATTTTAGTTCATTACTTGCATGCCATAATAGTTTGTATTCCCTTTAAATATTAAGTTGGTATAAATTCCGGTGGGTGCTATATTATTTTCCTCAAAACATATTTGTAAGTATTATCCTTCCCTTTCTTCCATGGATATGGCTGTGAATTGGTGCTTTTGATAGGAAGGAAAATGGTAACATAGTTGGTAGAAGGGCTTAGTTGAAGAGGTGACTCTCCAACCAAAAGTAGGTCTTTCTATTGGTCATGAATATCAATGTTTGTTATCCCATTTGATTTTCTCTTCTACAAGATAAATCAAATTAAAAGCTCATGAATTCATTTAACAAATAGAGTTTCCTTAATCTACTCTAGGCTCTCCCTTTCTTTTCTTTTTTGCCAAACAGAGAGACAAATGACTCTGTTCTACTTGGATACTTGCCTTGATAACTTCTTGTACTTATTGGACCCCATTGGCTACTTGCCTTAATTACTTCTTGCACTTATTGGATCCCATTGGCATGTAATGTAACTGCCTCACCTATGCTAACCTAACCCTCAACTGTTTTTAATGGAGTAAGAAAGACAACAGCAGAAAATTATGCATGAAGAGTAAAATAAGGTTTTGTTAAGAATCCGTAGGTTGCTAGTTATGGATTGTTATATGAACAAGTTGGCTACGTGGGAAGATAATGGTTCCTGTGAATGCGTCCAAGCCCATAAAAAAAAAAAAAAAACAGAAAAAGGCACTGATGGGCAGATCTGTGGAGTAATTAAGGGACATCCATATTTTGGTACTTAACCCATATTTTGGAAAATTGGACGGATCTAGGAGTTTTAAAATTTACTTTGTTTACCACATGACCTTTTTTAACAATACGCCTATTATTAGGACTAATCATAAAAATTATGAACTTTTGTAACAAGGGAACCCAAATTACTCCTATCATGTCCAAATCCCCCATATCCTTGAGCTACTCTTATGTGGGATTTTTCCTTGAATTGAACCGAGTCTTTGCCAAGATAGACCCATATAGGACTCTCAACTCTCAAAACCTATAATATTGAGAAAAGCTAAAAGCACATGTTATGCTTAGCCATACTAATAAAAGTATAAAGTTGACATGTAAATTAAAAGGTGAAACAATCTCAATTAGTATGTGATATTAAACATTACATTAGCACCATCCTTTAAGAGTGTGTTTGGTAGGAGGAAAAAGTGGAAGAAAGTCGAGAGGTGATGGGATAATTGAATAGATTTAGAGTGTGATTGTTGTTTGGTAGGAGGAATTTTAGGAGAAAAAAGAGTCAGCAAGAAATTTCAAATCCACAATTTTATTTAACTTTAAATCCCTTCAAAATTGAAGAGATTTTAGGAAAAAGATGTCCACTCAAATGATAGAGTAGTTATAATCTTTCCCCTTCCTTCCACCTCTCCCTCTTACTAAATAATGAAGGATTTTGGTCTTCTCTTCTTCTTCTCGTACCAAACACAAAGAAGAATGCTCTCCTTCCTCTCTCACTTCACTTCCCCAAGTAATATAGATCCCTTTCCTTCCTCTCTTCTCTCCCTCCTACCAAATATAGCCTTACTATTGGAACGACTATAAAATACACAAGACAACCCAACATCCAGAGGAGAATCTCCATTTCCAAGCAAAACTTCAGGAAAATTTCTTTCTATTACAGCTATAAATTTTCTACATAATTAATTACACTTTTCAATGGTGAACAAAGAAATGGAGGCGAGTTAGCTCCAATTGCAGCCTAAAATATACATGAGATTTCATGACTTACTGACTTTGATAGGTGAAGTATCAACGAGCAACTTTGTAGCTCATGTTTGTGTCATCGTCTTCGGCCTGAAACAGTTTTCTTCACAGCTCCCACTGAGACTAGCAATTGATCAAGAGATGATAGAGTCTTCATGTCATCTGGAGGGAAGTAACTGGCGGCCTTCCCCATGAGTGAAGCGAAGAGAAGAGAGAGCTTTGGTCGAGTAGCATAATGCTCACCCAATAGATCATCCAGAAATCCAAATGCAGCTAAGAAAGTTGACCTGTTTGCATTAACCGGAGCAGCAAAATGGGCAGGGATGATTCTCTTGAACCTCCAGTCTCGGGTGATTCTATCAATCCAATCCCTCACCTAAATTTTCAAGATTAAAAGAAGAGAACAGACATTTGCATATTGGTCATGAACTCATAATATAAAGCTGAAATTTAATTGCATTGCGAGTTGTTTGTTAGCTCATGCAAACATCCAAGGACCATCTTGCTAAAAGTAAGTTTAGCACAGAATTAGATTATTCAACCCGAAAAGGCAGATTTGCAAAATATCAATTGGATGCCTTGGTTGGATATATTTTCAGGTTTGTCTGTTTACCTTTTCAGGAACTTTGCTGAAGACCAAAGTCTTTACAATGGGTGAAACAATCAGCTTCTGAGACATCTGAGCAAAGCTGGCATTAGGTTCCAACAAATTTGATGGACCAAGAAATAAGATTTGAAGTACCATCCTTTCCCATCCTTGTACCAAAAAATTAGTTGAATTCAATCTCTTCAGAATAAAATGGACACATTCTATTTCTAATTCTTGAGTTGCATCAGCGTTGTAACCAAATTTATTGCAAGTAGTTTCGCATTGGAATTTAAAATTGAGAATCAACCTTTTTGACGGTTCATCTTGTTGTCAACTACTGGTTCACTGGGGACTTCTTTTCCTTTACTAAGAATTTTTACAGCCAAACCATTCTTTGCAGATGCCAACAAGGAATCTTTACTAATACACTCGGGTGGCTGCCTTGGAACAAAAATTACTGCATCTGTTACCAGTAGAGTTCTTGAACGCTTGTGATAGAAAGCTACTTCAACATATGGCCCAATACCTAAAAAATCCACGAGAAAGTGGACTTTCTTGTATAAATTTTCAAAAAAAGAAAAACAAAAAGTAAGTGCATAAGTATGCAGTTCATATTACCAACTTCTGGTGAGCTTAGAACTTTCTGCTCAATCTCATCAGCCCATGGAGTAGACAAGTCCTCATCTTTCAAGGTTTTAGAACGAAAGATTCCGAAAAACTCCAGCGGCAGATTCAGTGGCCAGCTCCACTGCCTTGGTGCCACCCAAACCTGAGCCCGAGGGAACTTTCTAGAAAACGGGCCAACAAAAATTTTATGCTCATAAGCAAATGTAGGCAGAACAATATACTCTACTGGAGCCCCTAGCTCTTTCACAAGCTGAAAAGAGAACAGATTACTTTTAAGAAAACTTATAGTCAACATAAGTACCAAATAAGCAGCACTTGACACAGATGAGGAAAAAATTGAGAACAAAACAGAACCTGAATGCATTCCTTGGTCGGAGCAATGGGTGCGTGGATCCATAATCCACCAGATTTGAGTTTTATAACTGTCATTCTAATGTTTGTTGAGACACTGCTGAATCCTAATGCTTGCTCTTGTTCAAATAGCCATATACTGCCTTTCACAGCCTAACGGCATGCAGAAGTGATTGTAACTTGTAAGAAATAATTACTTCTAGTAACATACGAAAAAACTAAAGCATAAAGGTTTTTGGTCTTTCAAAATCAAAATTTCCTATGTTCTAAGGGTAGGACTGTTTCTATACTGGATAATTATCCGAGGGTTCATGCCTACAGATAGAAAGTATGTGAAACTAGTTCCTTGTTTTGACGGAAATATTAGGCGATTTCAGTCGAAGGAGAAATATAAACCATTACAGTAGGAAATACAGTAGTACATAAGAACCAAAGTTCAAACAAATTTTTGGAAAAGATACCAGGTATGAAACCCCAAAACAAATGAACATGAATTCAGATAATTTTATTAATTTAAGCATAGTTACGCTAGGATCTACCAAAGACAAATTCAACAAATAAGTTAGTGAACATCCATAAGAATAAAACATGTTCGAGATACCAGACGCTAACCTCAGTCCTAGTGGTGCGCCTGTTAAGAAATGGACCAAGAGGAAAAGGAAAGCCTGTGAAGTTGAAGTAGAACCTGCCACCATCACTACTGTTACTGCTGCTTGTGGTTGCGGTGGTGGGATTTGCTGAAGCAACGACCAAACGGAGGGAATCTCTACTCTTATTTCGTGGTTTTTGCTGTAAACAATGACTCTTAAAGGACCCACCAAAGAAATTTGAACTTGGGTTCTGCAAAATGGTGGATTTTGCTGAGGAAGAGGCAATGGCCGCCGCCATTTCTCGAAGCTTATTTGTTCTTCAGTACACGCCTGCCAGTCAGGGGTGGATACATAACAGGAGTCTTAAAGGTGGTAATTCCAGGATATGCTTTTGACACGTGGAGGCCTACTTGGCTTTGTCGGGCGTGAAATTTCAAGGATTTTGAGATTTTTTGTGGTTGTTGGGGCAAGGAAAAACAGAAAAAAAAAAAAACTGGAAAAAAAAAGGTGTGGAAGGGAGTGGAAAAGCACATAACTTTCTAGAACCAAGATTCCTAATTCCAACTTAGAGCCTCTAATTTAACAGAACCAGCCATTTTTCATATCCAAAAAGATTAATGTTCTTTAAATTACGAAGAGAATCCTGCATCACGTAGCTTCTATGCAACGTTCGAAGTAACGACTGCCTTACATGAAAGAATAATACTGAGATTCTAACTCTCATATACAAAAAGCGTCCATTATATTTTAATGGAACTCAAACCGCTTGTTGAACATTTTGATTGCCGTTATAAATTCTAGTGCCCCAAAGTGCAAGGCATTTCATGTGCATCCAACACCATGAAACCGCTCATTCAATTGAAAGATTTGACAAACAATAGAATCATCAACACAGCTGCTTTTTATGGCTAATTACAACTTATAAGACCAACCATATGTATGGCTGTATAAAAACATTGACAGGTGACGCTGAAAAAACCTGCGTCCAACTCATTACAATCCTTAATGTCAAAACTATATTCTACATTATAGCATATTCAAATACCTTCAAACAAAATGAACTGGAATCTCATTACACAACAAGCATAGAACTATTACAATATATGCTGCCCAGGTGTCTCCATCTCTTCATACAAATTATCAGACACCCCTTGTACTGATCGATATTACCTAGCTTAACTCTCATAAAATTTTGAAGCAACTAGTTGTTGGCTACTTCATAGAATTCATCTGCATCAGCTTCCACAAGAGCTCAAATGCTTTTAACAGCATCGAAGACTATCAAATGGCTTAGCCCAAAAGACAGGGGAAACTCTGAAGATCGGAAAGTCGTCGAATTCATACTATTGGGATGAAGAGGTGCTATCGCTTAGGAGGAAGTTCTATTCACAGTACTTGCAAACTCTGAAGCAAAAAGCATCTCAGGTAACAATTTCTCTCACAAGCCAATCCAAACTAGGATATGCAAAGTACAATATGAGAAACGATGGAAGAGCAAACAGAACCGTGACAAGTATGTACAAAGCCAATATAGCTGCACTGGCTGGTATGGCGTATAAGACGATCAGAAGAAATATCACAACCAACGGAAACTTTGCCGTCAAATGAACAAAGAAAAAGAGTGATTTCCTAATAGAAGAATGTAACCTCTCCATAGTGAGGTAATTATTCAGATGAACATGGTCATTTGACCTCGATGCCTCAGGGTGGCGGATATGATGTCCCCTCCTAAGATTACAGTGGCTGACTTGACTGGCCATGGATGTATTGTCATTTATAGGCGAGGAAGAATGTTGATCTTCAGAGTAGGTAGAAGGAGTCTTACCTCTCTCTCCGTTCATGCTCTCAACCATCCACAGAAGAAAGTAGTTCTTACGTGGGAATTTGAGATTTCCCCGGTAAACCAGACGGAAGGATAAGAGATTGCACCATGGGCAGGAAATGAAGAGCGGGAGCTGAATTGGTAGAGTGGGGAATTTCACAACCGCCCATTGCAATCCCAGAATGCAATTTTTACAAAGGGTATGGCCACACCATAAAACATATGGTACATTCTCAACAATGTTGAAGGATTCCCAGCATATTGGGCACTCTAGTCCTTCCTCTCTGCCAACCACTGAAGAAACCTCATCATCAGAACACTCGGAAGCGGGCTTCAACGGATCCTTCTTCGATCCAATGCTCCCAGCTATGCAACTGGATGCAAAATTCCACATTTTGATCACGCAGGTTGAGTGACTACAAGCACATCAACACATGAAAATTGACGAAGTAGTATCTCGTAATGATCTCATTGAAGAATGAACCAGGCATTAAAATCGTGATATTACCAGTACCGACATCCAACAGCAACCAGA
>JXTB01000432.1:288083-304117 GCA_002914805.1 Parasponia andersonii
TTAAATTGCAGCAATGATGTCTTGGATTTCATAAACATTTCTTTGTAATAAAACAATAGTAAAAGTCACCATCTATATACCCCAGATCCTGGAATTTGCATTTCATACCAAAAAAAAAGAAAAAAGAAAAAAAAAAGACACTTCCTTGCTCATTTCAAAGGTTCCCAATTCATGGGGATGATTTAGTATCGGTGAACATTTGTAAAACTACAACCTCGTAATCCAAAAAAGATTAAACCCAAACATAAGCAATTACACTACACTACAGAAAGCAAACAGAGTAGTGTATATATATACACATATATAAAGAAAACCCCCAATTAAAAATTAATTACGAATAAAGAAGAAAAAACAAGCAATTGCACCATTTTTCCGAAACAAAAGCAAAGAAATAGAAAATCAGAAATATCCAAACGAGAAGCTTAGTTAGGGTTCACAAAAAATAAAGAAGCGAAAAACGAATTAAAAGGCAGATCTTACATAGTATTGGAATAAAGGATCGATTGAGCAGAGGGATAAAAAATTCAATTCTACCATGGGAGCGAAGACTAGGGTTTAAAGAGAAGAAAACCCTCTATCTCTTTCCAGGGCGAAGAGACTGAGAGCTTGAAGCTCTGGAGCCTGTAAAGGAGAACTCTCGCAGAGAAAATTGAAATTGATTTCCTAATTTTGTACCATTTTTATTTTATTTCTGGGCCGAGTGGGTATATGGCCATTTGTAGGCCCATAACTCAATACGTGACAACCGCCTGTTAATTATAGGTCCGTTGAAAATGTAGTCATTTTTTTGGCCCAAAACTCAATAAGTAACAACGGCCTGTTAGGAATATGTACCCGTTGAAAATATAGTACTAAAATACCCTAAAGGCCTAAAACTCACTTTGATCACATTTTTTCTCCCTTTCTCATAACTTTAGTCATTTTTTCGCCTAAGTTTCACTCAGTTGCAAAATTTTCTCACTTTCTCGCCAATTTCTCCGTCCTCCAAAATTTTCTTACACATTTCTCTAACCTTCAAAACCTCTCTACAAAAAACATTTTGATTCACAAAAATATTTGAAAAATCCCAAAATTCTGATTGATGAAAGTTAGGGTTTATTATGAAACGTAAAAGCTAGGAGTCATTCTGAAATGGAAAAAGCCTGGATTCATTCTGTAGAAAAAAAAAAACTCCATTGATAGTAGCTCAAATTTATTATTACAGAGGTATATATTTCTACTCCATTATCATGAACTATATATGTGTGTNTGGCCCAAAACTCAATAAGTAACAACGGCCTGTTAGGAATATGTACCCGTTGAAAATATAGTACTAAAATACCCTAAAGGCCTAAAACTCACTTTCATCACATTTTTTCTCTCTCTCATAACTTTGGTCATTTTTTCGCCTAAGTTTCACTCAGTTGCAAAATTTTCTCACTTTCTCGCCATTTTCTCTGTCCTCCAAAATTTTCTTACACATTTCTCTAACCTTCAAAACCTCTCTACAAAAACATTTTGATTCACAAAAATATTTGAAAAATCCCAAAATTCTGATTGATGAAAGTTAGGGTTTATTATGAAACGTAAAAGCTAGAAGTCATTCTGAAACGGAAAAGCCTAGATTCATTCTGTAGAAAAAAAAAACTCTATTGATAGTAGCTCAAATTTATTATTACAGAGGTATATATTTATACTCTATTATCATGAACTAAATATATATATATATATATATATATATATATATATATATATGTGTGTCTTGTTGTATATGTATCATCATGATTCTTAGATTTTGTTAGGTATGTGAATTTAGTATACAAATTTTCAGAATTAGTATATAGATTTTAGGAATATGAATTTTTTAAATTGGTATATACATTTTAGAGTTCATAATTTAGGTTTGTTCTTTTACTAATGAAGTTGGGATTATATTATGAACTCTAACCTTGCGATTTTGGGTTTGATTCTATTATATTGGATTATATTCATTTTTCTAGTTCATGGTTTATATTATTATGAATTTAAGTAATGATACATAGATTTTTGGGTTCATAATTTGGGTAAATGGATCATGAATGTTTGTTATAAATTCTATACATATCAAGTATTTGATAAAATGACAAAAAGAAATGTTATACAAGTTAAAAGTATTTAATCTCTTCAGTTTATACAATAAAGCCATTTGGTATATGGCACATAGGATTTTGAACTATTTTAAAGCTCATTTTGGGTTGTTTATCTGGTGGAGCTTCTTATTTCATAATATAGTTTTCTACTTCATAAAATGAATAAGGCCTTTATAGATATATTTTACAGATAAAATTTTATTATTTTCACTTGAGCTTATTTGCCTTTGCTTGTATGTGGAGTATTTTCTTCTAAAATTTTGTGCTAATTATGCTTAGAATATTTCCTTTTTTGAGTGTTACTATATGATGTTTCTAAAGATTTGGCTAGAATGTTAAACCAAATTTTAGATATGAATTGCATATATTAACCAAGGAACATGAAAAATTCACTATATTGAAACACGAAAAGGGAAGAGCTTATTTATCTGGATGAAGGATTGGATAGGAGAAATAAGAAACAAGTCTTGTGCTTCAAACCACTTAGGGAAACAAAAGTACTAGAGTTGCTGATTTGTTATATATTGAATTTAGACTAAGAAAATGACCTTATAAGACAACTAAATGCCTAAGTTTTAAAAATTCTTTTATGTGCATAGGGCCAAAAAATCATCTAATAAAGTGAAATATCTAATTAATTATCCTTTTTAAGTTCAATAATTTCCTGTCCTTTAGTTTGACATTTCAAATGAAAGTATGTTATGATATATTCATGTTTTTAATTTTTCAATGTCTTCAATTCTTTTGATGGTTTAAGAATTAGATAGAATTGTCCGTAAAGAAAAAGTCAGACTATTGGTAGTGCCCATGATATCTATAGGTATATATATTTTAGGATTTATAAATTAGGTATATATATCAAGAGAATCTACCACCAGAATGTTTCTACCACCCCTCTTAATAGTTGCTTTATTTCTATTTTTTTATCTCTTAATAGTTGATTTTAATGTAAGTTAAGTCTTATTGGCTTCAATTGCATAATGCTTCATAAAATTTTCATGGTAGTTCATAAAGTTTAAGTAATAGTGCATGAATTTTTTATAGTGGTTCATAAGTTTTCTTAGGGATTCATGAAATTTTCATCGCGGTTCATTAATTTATAATAGTGATTCATGAATTTTTCATACTATAGTGATTTAATATATGGTTCATGGTTCATATCTTAGTTGTTCTTTATTTCATATCTACCTTTTTGTTATTTGTTTCATTTCTTAGTTGTTGTTCTTTGCTTCATTTCTTAGCTATTATTTTTTAGAATTTCTCGTTTAAATACATATTACACCACACCATAATTATGAGTTTATTTATTTTTAATAAGAATAAGGCTTAGGCTTAATTATTCATAGTGGTATATGTAAGTACAGTAGTGGTATACGATTTCTATATCATTTGCTTTTATTTCACAAATTATACCATTTCTATGTCATTTGCTTTTATTTCACAAATATATATTTTTGCTGCTCACTAAATTTCTACCTGAATCAATTAGGCTCAATTACATAGTGATTCATGAAATTTTTATAGTGGTTCATGAAATTTTCATAGTAGTTCATTATTTTTTTCATAGTGGTTCATGAACTTTTCATCGTGCTACATGAATTTTTCAGTACCACTTTAATTTATGTTTGGTTATTAAGTTTATGCCCTTCATTCATAACCTTATTTTTTTGGCTAATATGTTTACAGATTCAAGCTATAATGGAATACATTACACCATAAACAAATTGGCAAGAACTGAAGAAAATCCAAATGTATTCAAAGATATATATACTACAACTTACCAACGATAAGCTGAGTATAGAGCAAAGAAAACAATTCAAGCAGACTTGCTTTGGACATTTCATTGATGTGAATGTAACAAAAAGCATGATTTTCGTAGTAGTTCATTACTTTTCATAGTGGATGATAGTCTTCTTGTCATCTAAATGAAACTATATAAATTTGAGCAGTTAGTATTAACTACTTATTGTCATTCTTTTAATTACTATTTTATATATGAAGTTGAGTATCTAGTATATGAATTTGAGAATAAAATTCATAGATTTCTACTTGGATACATGAATTGTTGAAAAAAAAAGTATTATAACTTTCTCTAATATGTGTTGAATGTATCGATTTTATAATGAGTCTACAATTCATTGATAGACTGTTTTGTTCATAAATACTAATACAAATATTGCTATGTTCATAATTGCTAACTTTGGGCAATGCTGTTTAGTTCGTAACTTTATGTCTTTAATGAAACAAAATAACAATATCTAATATCTAAATTAACGAAGTTGATATATAACCTCATATATCATAATATTAATTCTATATATTAGGACCAAAAATTCATGTACCTGAAAATATAAGAACATGGATATAAAGATAAGAATATAAAAATATCTAAAATAATAAATCTGATATATAAACTCATATGCCATGACGAAATTTTAATACACCAAAGCAAAAAATTCATATACCTGAAAAAGAGAATATTTAGAAACAAAATAACAATGACCTCAATATAATGAATATAAATCTGATATGTAACATCACATACCATGATCAAATGTCTATATACCATGACTAAAAATTCATGTATTAGATTATGAAAAAAAACTATTTGTTTCCAAATAAAAAATAAACTACAAAATCAATACAAAGAGACTAATGATCCCTATTGCTTTTCTTCCTCTTCGGAGCATGTAATTCAGCAGGAATACTTTTTATTCTCATCCTAATGATCATCGTAATGAATAATAATAGGTATTACTGTCATTCTTATAATAATAAAACAAATAATTAACAAAAATTCAATAGTTACAATTTATAAAAATATAGTACATGATTCTCCACACTATATAAATAAACATATATACCACGAGAAAAATAACATATGCCAACATAAGAAATAAATGAACCAAATAAAAAATAGTTAACCAAAAAAAACTAAAGAACAAAAAACCAATATACCACGTTAAAAATCGTATCTACCACTAAACAAATTATATGTAGCAGAATAACTAGTGATGAACCACTATCACAAAAAAATCAGTGAACAATAATATCATATATTATGGAAAAAAACACATATACTACTACAATGATACACGTATCACAACTAAAAACTAATAAACCATTACTAATTACTAAAAAAATTACAAAACACAAATGAATATACAAAAATGTATATATACATAAGAGAAAAATAAGATTATACTTGAATTAAAATTAATTATAACACAAATTACTAATTATAAAAATTTATAAATCTAATACACAATAAAATCAACATCAATAAACCAAAATATACCGACACAAGATCTAAGTCTAAAACAATTGAACCAATACAAATAGAACAATCGCATAGACACTAGAGAAAGCTTTTTGAATTAGTTTTTAGAACAATCGCCAAATATAACCAATGTGAAAGCTTTTTGATTGTCTATGCCTATAATGTAACAAGTCAATAAATACTCCTTGTGTCTCATCTATCCTCCTAACACATGTGCCACTAATTTTGAATATACACAAATTAAATTATCTAACCTCCAACATTTTTTTTTACCTAACTCAAAGTTAAGAATATGAACTATAAAACTAAAAAAGTTCATGACAAAAAACCACAGAAACAGAAATCATATATATCACAACCAAAAATCTATAATCAAACAGTAAAATAATTGACATAGTAATCAATAATTACCATATAAAAAGGAATACTATATACCACGACAAAAAGTGCATATACAAAGACCAAAAAATTATGAACCAAACAAAAATATTAAATATATTCAATAACAAAAATAATAAAATAGCACAGCCACATACTACTAGAAAAATCAAATATATCACTACAATAATAATACATACTACGACAAAAGATAATAAAAAATACAGCTATAAGAAAAAAAACCTAAGATTAGACTTAATTTAACAATAATTATAACACGAATTAGAAGCACAAATCAAAATCTCTAAAATCATATAGAATATAATCAAACACAAAAAGATAGATTTGATTAAAAAAACGAAAATCAAAATCAAGAAAATGATGCATACTTAAACAAGATCAAATATAAGATTGAACTCAATCAATGCAAACGAAGAAATCGATCAAAATACCGGAGAAGAAGAAGTAGAACCAAAAAAATACCAGAGAAGATGAAAGTGAGTCCAAAAATGCTAGAGAAAAAGAAGATAAACCAAAATAATGTCGAAAAACAACGAGATTCCGCCAGAAATTCAAGAAGAACGTCAAAGATTTGAAAAAAAAAATCTAGAAATTTAGTGGTTAAACAACAAAAAAACCAAAAAGAGAAAAAAGAACGAGAATGAAAAATAAAAAAAANAAGAGAGAGAATAGCGAGAGATTCTGAAAAATTAAAACAAAAGAAAACAAAAAAAATTAATTGAGGGCAAAATCGGGAAAAAAAATATTTATTAGCTAACCATTTTTTAAAGTTTAAATAGCTGGACATTTTGCTATAAATTGAAAAGAGTGGATACCCACTGAGTAAAGTTTAAAAATATGAACATATATCATAATTTCTCTTTATTTTTTTCTTTTCATAACACCATAAAAAATCATGGAATAGCGTGGGCCGAGTATTTGTCCTGAGGCTGCAAGTGGCTAGGATTGATAGTTAACGGGTTTATAAATAAATTTGTAAAGGCATGGCCTAGTTTGTTGGCCTTGAGCCCGTATTATTGAGGACGGCTATAGGTGATACCAACAATTGGGAAATTATGGAGAATGACCACTTTTTTGAAATACTTTAAGTGGTTGTCAACTTTTTAATTTTTATAGCTAAATGTCCAATCTTTCAAAAACTCGTAGTTGATATTTTTTCCCTTTTTTTGCCCTTATCTTTTAGGCTAGTTTTTTTTCTTCCTTTTTTTCCTTTTTCTAATTACTTTTTTTTTTCTCTTTCTCTCTCTAATTTTCATTATCATCTCTCTTTCTCTACTCTTTTCATTTTCTTTTTCTCTCTAGTTTTTATGATTCTCTCTCTATCCATCTATTTTCTCTCATTCAGTCCATAATTTTGCAACATCTTGACCTCGAATTCTTCCTCAATTTTTAATTTGCGATTTTCATCATGGAGATGAGGAAAAGTGGCAAGAAAATCTTGGAAGAGGGAGAATTAGTGAGAGAAATTTGGGATGGACGAGAAGATGCTTAACTGAGGTTGAATTTTTGGTTTAAAATTATAATATCTAATCGAGATTCTAGATTCACTTCAAAATTTTAGAAGAGGTTCATGAGATTGTAGGTACAAAATTGGCATTTAGTATAGCTTTTCATCCTCAAACAGATGGAGAATCAAAGAGAATAAGCATTATATAGAAGAAAGTATAGATGTCCAATTCATTGGGATGAGATGGGAGAATGGGAATTTCTTGGTCTAGAATTGGTAAGAGAAACAACTAAAGTAGTAGAAGAGACTCATAAAAGGTTATTAGTTGTTCAGAGTAGACATAAACGTTATGTTGTTCTTAGAAGGAGAGAAGTCACATTTAATGTTAGGGACAAAGTATTTTCAAAGGTTGCTCCCATAGAAGGAATCATAAGATTTAGGAAGAAATAGAAGTTTAGTCCCAAATATATAGGCCCATTTGAAATGCTTGACAAAATTGAAGATATTGTCTACAGACTTGCTTTATCACCCTCATTGTCTAGTGTACATAATATTTTTCACATCTCTATGTTAAGAAGATAAATTCCAAATCCTTCACGTGTTTTGAGTTTTGAGATGTTAGCGTTCAGCCAAGATGTGAGCTATGAAGAATAACTAGGGGGATTTTGGATAGAAAAGAAAAAATATTTGAAAACAAGAAGATCCCTTTAGTTAAAGTACTGTGGAGGAACCACAAATTAGAAAAGGCCACATAGGAAAGAGAAGAAGAGATAAAAACTAAGTATCCTTACTTATTTAGGTAAACAAATTTTGAAGACGAAATTTAATAAAGAGGGAAAGATTATAATACCCAAGATTCTCACATGCATAATAAGCTAATAATAAACATGTTTATATTGCATAACAGATATATCAAGTAACTAGTATTAATTTTATAGTAAATTGCTCATTCCTTATTGTTAAATGCTTTTGATCTATATTATTGTCCTCATATTTGTTGAAGTGCTCCCATGCAATGTAAATGCTCAGTATCATCATAGAGAGAGAGTTTAGTGTGTGAAAGGAACAAAGAATATATATTCATAAATATAATACAATATGCATATGTATGAAAATCATGTTTGCTAATAATTTGGTCAAATGGTATTTTTTGATAAAATGCATTTTTACGCTTTTTGGAGCCAAATTCACAGTACATTTAAAATTTCAAATAGCCTTTATTTAATGTCTAGAACTTATCTCTAGTATTTTCCAAAATATTGGCTCTAGTTAAGCACGAGATGACATTCACTGTACTGAATTATTTTTTATTGTACTAAACAAGCTTAGATTTAGCTTAATTGTATAATATTATTTTTGAGTATTCTAATAATTAGGCATTAATATTTTATTATTAATTGGAGTCTAACTAACTTATTTTAATTTTAATAATTGGTTATAGGGCTAGGTTCTATCAAATTATAATGAGATTGGTCATATGGGATCATAAGTCGAAATATGGCTAGATTTCATTTTCTAAGTTAGGTTTCACCACTTTAGTTTACACTTAAGTGTATGGGAATAGCCAGTAATATGATGAGTAAGCCAAGAGTGTTTCAAAGTTGAACACATAAAAAGTTAGTACGAAATACCGAAAATACCTCTCAAAATTTAAGTTATGTCTTTTCTTAGCCATTAAGTGTTGCTTTTGAACCAAATTTAGTTATTTTCTTTCTCTTTCTCTTTAGCTATAACCTAAGACCTTCTAGCCAGTTTTTAGCCTTCTCTTAACTCTCTTTAGCTATATCCAAGAGTTTTCAAGTGGTAGAATTCAAGTTAGAGCTTTAGAAAACAAGATAGGTCCAAACTAGTCAATGTAAGTTTACTAATTCTTCTCTCTAGGTCTTGTTTTCTAATTTCAATTCTCCACTTACTGCAACTTAAGTGAGACTTCCTTAGGTCCTCTTAAGTCCTATAATCCATTTCTAAGCCTTAGAAATCTGAGCCTTATAATCCATTTCTAAGCCTTAGAAATCTGTTGGGTGGATGTAGAAAGTAATAACTTTAGTAAGAGCCTAAACTAGCCAAGGTGAGTTTTATGTAGGATTTTGAATTTGTAGTTAATTTATTTTATTTCAGCTTTTAGACTACGAGCCTTATATGAGTAATAAAGGTCTTAGGAACTCTAATATATTACTATAGATATATAATTTAAGTAGTGAATTAAAGTTGCACCTAAAGTCCTAAGTTTGCTATTTATAGATTTAAGTATTTTCATGTGTAATGACGAAGTGGGTTCACTAAAGTAGTAAAAACACTCACTACTTGAGATCTCGGTCTTAAGTTCGAGTCACACCGGGAGTATGCATGAAAATCTATTTTTCCTAATGAGATGGAGTGAAGATTGGGTAGTAGTAGGTATTTTTCTTTATCCTGATATAAGTGGAGGGTATTAGTTAAACCCTACTTAAAAAAAATAAAATCCTTTCATATGTAGTATATTAGGTTTCCTATATTTGTAATCTGATTTGCTCAACTTGGAGTGCATATTTTATTGATCCTATTATGTATTACACTTATTTGGTTACTAGTTATAATGATATATAAGTATAAAAGTGGTTTTAAATTTTGTCTAAGTCGAAAAGAATTTAAGTGTACTTAAGTTGTTCTAAATGATCCTCTTTAATGTGAATATGTGAAAATCTGTTTGTCAATTTTTATTACAGGTCTTAAACTATAATTTAAAAGATGTGGAGTATCCTAAAAATAAGGAATGTATTGTCCAAACATTTTTAAAACCAAATGATACTATTTAAAAGCAAATGAACTAGTTTTTACGAAAGTATGTGCCATTTTGGATTATTTTTGTATCAAAGAGCATTCATGTTTTAATGATTTCAATCTATTTTCAATGTTAGTTATTGGCTACTACATACCTCATATCACTTGTATGCTTACGGTTTATTTTATGATTAGGTTTCCTGATTTTGTGAGAGTTGTGATTTCAGTCTTGTAGTTGTTTTCATTAAGTATTTTACATTGTAGTGATCATTTTAGTAATGAAATTCATATAAGATTTTACACATACTTTGTTATAGAGGATATTGACTATTTTCACTATCTTTTCTATTAGACACAATGTAAGTAAAGATTTATTTTAACTACATCACAAGGACACTAGTAGATACAAGATGTTTTTTTTACATGTTTATGTATATTATAGTAATATATATTATTCCTATAGTTGATGTAAGTTTATGAAAAATATAAGCATAGCATGATCATTTAAGCATAATTTTCAAATAAGTAAAGTTTTCTACTCATTGGATTTAAAGGAGTACCATTATATTTATTTTACGAGATATATTTTAAGTACATTATTTAGTTTGTCTATATTGGGCAGGTATGGTTGGCATAAGCATCTTTCTTACATAGGTGGGTACGACTTACCGACTACTGGGACTGAGCACTATATTATAAGACTTATTAAGTACATTACCTAGTTGGTCCGTATTGAGTAGGTATAGTTTGTATTGGTCATGTGTTTCCTTTTCACATAGATGGGCATAACCTACTGACTACCACGACTTTGTAGTGTACTTAAGGATCTTATAAAGAATGTTTTCTAAGAAAAGTGCATCAAAATGAATTTGAATAAAGTTTTTGCATGAAACATGTTAACGAGCATGCATGATTTTTACTTGCTAAGAATTAGCTCATTTAGTACATGTGATGTAGGTAAGGAGACCTATGATGTATAAAGTTACTAGTTGGCTAGCACGCTTTCTTGTCGCTATGATCATATAAGTGTAAACGAGCTTGACTTGTGGGTGATATTTTTTTTTGTATTTCGATATTTTAATATATTGTAAATATTACTACAAGTAGCAAGATAAACTGATATAGACCTGTTGATTGTACATTTTGTAAACATATTTTTTAAAAGTAATGCCACATAACTTCTTTCATTGTAGAGTTTGAAAATTTTAAATTTGCCTACCTTTTGCCAAAACTAAAATTATTGTTTATAAAAGAATAATACTTCCCTATATAATGATATAGTTAAACTAAGGGGATGCTACATGTCCGTAAAATTCTCTTCTCTTTTGGATTGTGTCTCTAAATTCGCAGAGTTTCTCAGACTGATTCAAATGTTGTTGTTGAAATTATCTTTAATGTTAGAAGAGAGAAAACGACATTTGGTCTTGGGTTAAAGAAAGGGTATTTTAGAGAATTAATTCTAACGGTGCATTAGTATACGACCATTTATCAATTCACTTTGGGAAGAATTCATAAATACCCGTTTTTAAAATCATATTTTCTTAAATACTTCTTTTTTATTTATATTTTGTGAACACCCATTTTTATACCCTTTTAGTTAGAAATGTAAACCACCAATGTTTTATATATGAAATGTATACCGTGGTATATATTTTATACATTAAGTGTATACTATAAAACACATTTTATGAATAAACATTATACTAAAATTAGCACACATTTCAAAATGTATACCATAAATCAAATTTATAATGAAAAATGTAAATCATGGTAAATATTTACATTGTAAATATATACTGTTCATATTTTACAAATGAAATGTGTACCGCATAAGTAAAAATTTACATTGTAAATGTATACCACTCAAATTTTGCACATTTTTCATGTATCATAAAAAAAGTAGTTCTGAAAGAAAAATTTAAAACATGTATTTATGAAAATAAGTTATAAAAAGAGGTATTGGGTGTAAATTTCTTGTAGACATTTGTTTGTTAATCGTTGGGCTAAAAAAGGGCCATTCAACTAAGCAGAATTTTAATATTGGAGAAATTAGATATTATACGATATTTTTTTGAAATGTTTTTGAAAAATACAGTGATTAACATTTTTTTTAAGGCGGGTATGATTTTTATTAGAAAAATATCGTTTTCAAAAAAATATTTAGAAAAATATCATTTTTAAATTAGTAACTAGTAACGTAACTAAAGGTATTTATAACTAGTATATAACTGGTAACGAATAACCGATAATCAGGTTTCAAAAACTAGTAACCAGTAACTATTCTAAAAATAATATTTTTCTAAAAAAAATTATAAAAGTGATTTGTTTCTAATAAAAACAGTACAAAAATTTAAAATACCTGACTCCCTGATTTCCATATTTTTGTAATTTTTTTTTATATTTTTTTATAGGTAAAAGTGGTAGAAAACCTTTAATATTTCACCCAATGCTCAAAAGCTGATTTTGGGCTCTGAAACCAAAATCAGGTAGTAAAAAGTCATGCCAAACAAGGCCATTATGCATGATATTAGCCCATTGGGCCTTTGTTTCTTCTTACTTTCCCCCAAGTGCGTTTCGATAACGTGAACTGGGCCTAAATTTCATCTTGCTATTCAACATATATAGACAAGTATGCATATAATGTAATGCAAATTTTCACTTAGCGGCCACTGCCTTCATACTTTCCCATTATCCTCATTACCTCCTATATGTATAACTTTTTTTGCTTTTAATTGTTACTTGCACAAAATCTAATTTGGTTTCTTTTATTGGATCAGCTGCAGCAATATTTCCATAAATATCTCCAAAGAACTCCACTGTTTTGTCAACATTTTCTCCTAGCTAAATCTAATATTCTGGCTATCTTTCTTCCTTTATACGTTTAGTTGATGTACATAACACGAAATTGATTCAAATTAGTACAATAAATTATTTTTTAATTAAAATATATCTTGAAATATTAGATAATTATTTCATAAAAAATGTTTTTATTTAATAAATTTCTTGTAAATAAAATGAAATAAAGAAGAATTGAAGGGAAAAAATTAAGTAAATTTGTGATTATATTAATTGTTTTGAAGTATTATGCCATATCGATTTGAATGATATTTTTCTAAAATAAGTAATCCGTAGATAATACAAAATTCGAACATTATAATTTGATTAACATGGTATGACAAGAATAGCAATCCCTCGATTATAATTGCCTTCTTAATCTTTATGGACTGAAAATAATGCTCACAGCAAATTATTGGTGAAGTAATTTTCTCATAAGGGGGAAGCAGAATCTGTTTAGTGAGACTCCAAAGAGGGGCAAGACTATCCGAAAGCTCATTTACATTTTAGAACGTAAGCACCGATATAATAGTTATGACTTTACCGATGCAATTCTTGCAACATAATAATAATAGCAACAAGAAACTTCAAATATATAGTGAAACAGTGAAAACAATGAAAACGGAGGCGAAAATCATGTATATAATACCGGTAGTTATATTTCGTGATAGATTGATTCTCCCTCTTATTTGTTGACTCTATTGTCTCGAATAATTTTCTCAAGTGTATATCCCTTGTAATTTTTTTTTCCCGGTTAGAGTAATTATAACTATCTATGTTCAAGAATTACAAAAAAATAATTTTATGTTTCATGGTACTAGGAAGATTAATTGTATATGGTCCAATAAATATACAAACATATATGTATATTCTTTCGCTTTCTGAAATTATAAGCCTAGACTCCACCCATATGCCATCTCTTTATTAATTAGCAGTAAGGGTACTTCTACCCTATAGTAATGTTCCTATCCGTGCTTCTCACCTTTGGCAATTTTTTTTTGGGAGATATTATCTTTGAAAATTGGTATTGCTTGTGTATCATACATCCTTTTAATAATGATTGGGACGTCAAAATCTTGCATAAAAAACTTATACTACATAAAAAACTTATACTACATAATGTGAAATATATTTCAACTACTTCTTATCTTAAAGTGGGACCACACTACTTAAAATTATGTGCTTTAAAATAGTGTCACATTATCACTTATATAAGATTTTAGTGTCTTAATCTTTACTCAAATAGTAAATATATCATACAATAATATGTTAGAATTTTTTTTTTGGGTATAAAACCGCTCTGTATATCTTAAGAAGTAGAGGCCTGACCAGTTTATAACGAGTTCAAAGGGGTGGACAGACCGGGCCGGCCCATAAAAAGAAAAATAAAGTCCAGCTTGAGCATAGGTCGAGTTTTTTTTAATTATTTTTTTTATTTTTACAACAAGAGCCCAAAATTCTGAATCTTAAAAGAAAAATTTACAATAATAAGAACTCAAAAAGGTACTAAAAAAATGAGCTGAGCCAAGATTTCCAAGCTCAACCCTGGGGATTGGGTTGGGCCAACCCACAGGCTGCAGACCCCAGCCTGAAATGCCACATCTAGTAGGGAGATATTGGATTGTTTTTAAAAAAGGGGAAAAAAAATAGAACCCGGATCATATTGTAAACTGCATAAAGTAAATAACACGTACTTCATTATCAAAAAGAGTATTAATGCTAGGCATCCCAACGCTCACTTATCTTTTGCTCTAAAATATTTTATTGAATAATAATATAGGACATTAGTGCTGCCTAACACCATAATAATATGTCGGTTTGACACTGATTGATCATAATTATAATTCAGATGAGGCCTAAATAGGACCAAATTTATTATTTAAATCATCCAATAACAAATAAAGATGTCATTGTGGTGCTGAGCACTATTGATATTTTATAGCTTTATAGTATTATTCTATTTTATTTGAACCTTCCCTTAATTTGTATTTTTGAATAATTAACCTTCCCTGAATTATTTCTAGATTTTCTTCTAAAAGAATAATCACACTCGCGAGTCGGGAATTGTAGCCATAAAATAAAAAACAGAGCCACTTGGCATACAAATTAATAATATATATTTGTCCCCTAATGCATACGTGATACGTTAATCGCAATTTTTCATAATAATGCATGTACGATTCCTGTTACAACCCAAATCCTAGACCGTAACTTTTTGGTAATTTTGGGTGTAAATTTATATAAATAAATAAATTTACAAAATTCAAAGAAAATCAAGTACTTGGATTTTCATTTTAGTCTTTACATCGTTGAGAATTCTGTATAAAAAAAGGTTCATCTTTCATTTAGTTTATCAAGAAAGAAACACCAATTAGAATTCAAGAAAACATAGTTAAATTATATAAAATCTTGGTTTAATAAAATTTTTGTGTTGATTAAATGTATTTCGTAAATCTTGAGTCAGAAAGTCCAAAAATCAATTTATAGAGTGTATCAAAATTCAAATACTTAAAACTTTGAAAATATGCTCCTCCGGAACTATAGTATCCTATTATATACCAAATCTTCAAATAGTAGTAAATATACCCTTATACATTCACTTAGTAGGAAAAACAAACTTGGCTAAACAGTTAGATATAATGAAAGAGTGAGACAAAGAAAGGCACCAACCAAAGAGGAATAAGACCACGAGCGTAAGCCAAGCGACTTGACTAGCTAATGAGACGATTAACTCGATTGAACAATCATTTGAAAGGGGGGACAAAAATAGGAAGGGTGAACTCGAGAGCTCAGTAAAGAATCGATTACAAGTTTTTATATATAAGGAAATATACTCACGTTGAAGGTCATGCATGGTTAGTATTTCATTCAAAACAATTCACAAAACTCAAGTGGAAATCATAGTCCAATAGTTCAAACGTTCCCAACCATTGTAAAATATCTATCAAAACTAGTACATAACTATTCAAGCCAACATATAACTATATATACAATTATGATATCCGAAGTGTCCTAGTAAATCACTCGTAAGTCTGAACCACTTAAAGAGGCGCCGTAAGTCCGATCACCCGATTTAGGGCATCGTAAATGTGTGAATGTATGCAAATGTTATATGAATGACAGATTAAGGATATACAACATTTTCACAAAATCTCAAAATAATCCATGTAGTGTTCTTTAATTAAACAAAATTTAGTCCTCAAAT
>JXTB01000432.1:324280-353832 GCA_002914805.1 Parasponia andersonii
TGTGAGTTATTTTTTTTTAATTTATAATAAATGAAAGTCATTAGTTAAACATCATTTTTTTTTTTATAAAAAAATAGAATTTATAAGTTTTTAAGAAATGGCATGAGAAGAAATAAATAAATTACCTACCAATTTATTTATTTTGAATAGAGATGAGGATATGTGAGCCTTAAAAATTAACATTTGATGATGTGTAATTACTAATTAGATTAAGTCTATGAAAACAGAACCACCAATTTTTTTTTTTTTCAAATAGCAATGAAGTAATTTTATCCTGATATAAGCGCAATTGAAAAACATGAAAACGTACATTTGATCTGTAGCTATAGGTATCGAGATTAATTAATATGGATGGATCGATACATACACAAACCTACATAAATACACTGACATATATATATATATATACTCTCTCCATTTGTATGTTACTACTCTTTCAACTTTTACTGTGTTTTTATCGTTATAGAACTTTCGCATTAATGAATTAGGATTTTAGTACTATAGATACGTCCATATTGCTAGTTTTGTGCCAGTGTTTTGCTTTAGAAACGAAAAAAGGTTATAATTAAGGACAAGGCGTGCGAGTGGAAACAATCCCATACAGATAATTGATGGTATGTGCATATACATATATTTGATATACAGTTCAACTCGAACCCGAGACTAAGAGTGCTTCTTAATATTTCGAAATGCATAGCATAAGTGCCGTAGGTGCCTATAGCAAGCCCCCGGCCCCATTTGGTTCTTGGATGATTAGGATTAATCTCTTGTGTATTGTGAAATGAAGAATTAATCACTTTTAATCAAATTATTTAAAATTCCTCGTTCCTCTTGTTTTGATTTTCTTCCCCGAAAATTTTCACCAATATATTCACAAATATCCAGTGTCGTACACAGATAGAGATTTAGATTTATCTTTTCACGTAATTTGCTTTGTGTCCTATAATTGGAAAAATCAACTGAAGAAGTTGAAAGGCTTTTAAATGCCAATAATTGATACCTTTATGGTAATAATGAGCCGTCGTGCTTCACGTTGTTCGCTTTACATAGCGATCGATGTGACACCGATTCACATTAGTTTATACTTCGCCAGTATATCTATATGTGTCCAATTTGTGTGGTCCTCTTTTCAACCTGTGAATCTCATCATTTTCTTTACTTTGCTAAACTTTCATTTGGATTCGGACTGACAGAAAAAAAAGATTCTAAAAGGGTTGTCCGTGCATGGCTCGTCCATCGAAACAAGCTATAAGCGATCTTCCATATGAATTTGGTAGATTTTTTTTAATCTACAAAACATTAAAAAAAAAAAAGAGACTAGTTTAGTCGGAGAAAAAAATAAAAAAACCATAGTGGACCGTGACTATATTTCATCAAGATAAATTCAAAAGAAAAATAATTAACAGAGCAATTATTTTGAGTTTTTTTCCCCCTCAAATTCAGGACGCCTAACACTTAGTGTAAGAACAATTCACAGTTCATCATAAGAAGAAAAATTTGCGGTGTCATTTTTTTGGGCTCGTCTTTTGCGATGAATCATCATTCGTCCAAGAATTCATGATACCCATTAAAAGAGAAAAAGCGATGTATATATGCAAGTTAATGAACCTTAACTACTAAAGATGCTTCTTGGTCCAGTAAGCATAATTTATTCTTCAACGATATATACATATATAAATGTGAAGAAAGTAGTGTCGTTTGACGAGCAATCTTCAAATCCGTTAATGGTGTTCATTAATTTTATGCCTTTGATAAAGCAGTTAAAAAAAAAGTATATGTGCACGTTGGTCGATCGTCCGAATAATCCAATGTTGGTCGATAGTCCGAATGATCCAATGTTGGACTTTAATATCACGTCTTAATTGATTCACAACCAAACAAAATACAGCAATTAATTAACCATGTGGATAAAGTCATAAAGAGAATATTTCAATAGAAATAGCTACTATTTCAAAGTTGGAAGGTAGCTAGACAATTAATCAAAAAACTTTATATCGCTCTGTATCATCAGTTTAATTCACACAAACACTACTACAGTAGTACTAAGCCTTTTACACACACTTTAATTAATTTTCTTGGTCTATCCATGCACACCTCTTTACTTGCGCACGAATTTATATTTTTGTCCTTTTTTTTTTTTTTCCCCTTCCCCTTTTCCTTTTCCTTTTTACACCAACTTATGGACCAGAATTCATAGACACAGTACTTAAACAAATATTGCTGGAATTTTAGGACTGTATAGATTTGCCTATCGCAAATTTAACTTCGATAAATATATATATATATATATATATATATATATATTGATAGCTACCAATGACGTAGCCACTTACGCCCCTCAACTTTTTAAATTTTTTATTTTTACCTCATATTTATTAAAATAGTCAATTATATCTCTCTATTGTCCCCTTTAAATATTCATACTGAAATATTTTCCTGGCTACCCTGTATCAAAGACAAACCACTGACTTAAGCATCGGAGAGTCTTTGTAGGTAACCACCCCCGCCTCTCCGATCTTATTTGGAGTTCAGAGGACTTTGGGACAGCAAGGACACGTGGACAGTTGGAGAATACAACATCAGCAGTTCGAGACACGTGGACGACTGGTGAGAAACCGTTCCAACAATACCTTTGCATAACATAAGGTTATTCTGAAACCACGGATTTAGATATTTACTCTATCCTCGTGTGATTGGTAGTCAGTACATAGAACGTAAATATATTCAATATCATAGAAAAAGTGAAAATAATCTTTTTTAATGATGCGACCAACAGACTTTTTTTAAGTTACATCATAAGAAATTGATTTATAACTGGGATGAAAAAAATTCTCCAAACTTGCACCGTCTGCCCAATCGAACATGTTTCCGCATTATTCGAACATGTTATGAGACTAAACCACGGGTTTTTGAACGAGTTTTAGCATAAAGATTCTGAATTAAAAAAAATTGCATACCCATACCCGGAGGGGACACTCATGTGTCGCCTACCAAACTTAGAGGGGCAACCGAATTGCCTATGCCTATCAAATGGGGAGGTAATTAGGAGTAACAAATCCCGTGTGAGTTTACGGACTCTACACTGACAGTGGGCACGTAATGCCACACTATAAACCTACGATGCTAACACGGTGCTCATGTATGATCCTATAATATATGTAATAAAGAACTGAAGTGTGAAAGCAATTGTGCTCTGATTTTTCAATAAAATAAGTATACTAGGATCCATAGAAAAATGGGCAGTACAATAGCCATATTTTTTATATACCCAAAAATAACATACACTCAGAAAATTCCCAAAGCAATACAATATATATCACACAATCACATTCTTTCACATATATTCAAATAACTCAAAAACCACATTTGTTCTCATGTGTTGTAAAAATAAGTCTTATTCAAAAACGGTATAAAACGAAGGTAACTGAATCCCTACCTCAAACGAATAACGATACTACACTATTGAATCCTCAAGGTGTTGTTGACGATCGCCCGAAGGGTCAGGAACCAATTCCAAACCCTCGATCATCCTCTTGCGAAAAATCAATTTCTCAACGGAGCTTTGAATCCACAAACGGACTTCTTTACTGAATTTCTAATACTCAAAATAGATAGGTTAGATATATAGCCTATCTAATTCGAGTCTGGGCCCACACCAAACTGATGGCATGTAAATCGAAGCAAATCTTAGCCGTCTGATTTCAATTTTCGTGTTGTTCACCAAATATAGGAAATATATATATATATATATATATATATATTGAACTTCCTCATTTTCCGAGTATAATCCAAAAACGACAACAAAAAAACGATCCAACGACCGGATTAAAAAGTCAAACTTAAGCTCAAAATATCAAAAAATGGAAACTTTTGATTCGAGCAGTATGTGATTAAGATATATATATATATATATCTTGACGATCCTTACGACTAGAGACGAATCCAATGAGCCCGGTCAGAGGTCAAATGGTGGCTCGAATCGTCCTCGGTAACGAAAACTCTGAAACGACTCTTCCACCTTCTCCGGTGACAGCTGCTTCTCTGGCATCTCTTGAAGGTCGGCGGCAGGTTCACGATGACCTAGGGAAGACTTGCCGGCATTCTACTTGGTTGGATGATGGCTAGAGGCGAAGTGACGCTCCTCTTAGTTCTCGACCAAGAGTAAGCAGAAATAACGAGAGAGAGAGAGAGAGAGAGAGAGAGAGAGAGAGAGCGGGGGATGAGGGAAGATAGAGAGGGAAGTGACAGGGTCACGTGGCCCCTATTATGGGGACTGAAATTTTTAAAAATTACACAACAGTCTCCAGTTTTTCAAATTCTTTTCAAACTAGTCCCCCTAAAATTACAATTTGGTCCTTTAGCACAGAACTTTTGCAAATTAATCTCTCCATTATTATATCCGAAAAATTTGTAAAATGCCCAAATTACCCTTGAAATTTCTGGGCTTTTATATTCTCCTATCCTTATAAGAATTTCGTCCTGAAATTCAAAATACAAGTCAAGGTTTACATTACAATACAACTTCTAACTGAAAGTTAAACAAATGAGGGTACTTCTCATATATCTCCGTCTCGAGTACCCAAGTAGCCTCGTCTTCCTTGTGACGTTCCCAAAATACCTTGAGAAGTGGGATCTCTCTATTGCGAAGCACCTTCAGCTCTCTAGCTAATAAGCGAATATGTCGTTCTTCATAAGACACATGCACGTCCTGAACAACATGAGATGAATCCGGTGTGTACTTCTTCAACATCAACACATGAAACACATTATGCACATGACCCAACTGCACAGGTAGATTCAAGCGATATGTCACTGGTCCAATTCTCTCAGTGATCTCAAAGCGACCAATATACCTTAGAGCAAGCTTACCCTTAACCCTAAATCTTGTCACACCACGCCTTAGAGTCACTTTGAAGAATACAGAATCTCCAACATTGAACTTTACCTCAGGCCTCTTCGGTCAGCTTAACTCTTTTGGTGACTTTGGGTCTATTTGACTTTCTTCTGAATATCCTTGATCTTTTTAGTAGTCTCCTCAATCAGTTCAAGTCTAAGAATAACACACTCTTCAGACTCTGCCCAACATAAAAGCGATCTACATGGCCTGCTATATAGCACTTCATATAGAGCCACACCTATACTAGTCTGGTAACTGTTATTATAAGCAAATTCTACTAAAGGTAGATAATCATCCCTGTTCCCACCAAAGTCCAGTATACAACAACGTAGTACATTCTCAAGAATCTGAATGGTCCTTTCAGACTGACCATCTGTATTCGGATAGTGAGCTGTATTGATATGCAATTGCATACCTAACACTTTCTGCAAGGCTTTCCAAAACTTAGAAGTAAACCTTAGATCTCTGTCAGAGACTATACTTGAAGGCACATCATACAAATGTATGATGCTCTCCACATATAGTCTACTAAGCTTAGTAAGTGAGTAATCCATCCAGTTCGATATAAAGTAAGCACTCTTTGTCAACCGATTGACTATCACCCAGACTACGTCGTTTTTCCTCAAGGTCTTCGATAAACTGGTCACGAAGTCCATCTTGATCTTGTCCCACTTCCACTTTGGAATTCGTAATGGCTGAAGTAACCCAGTTGGCCTCTGGTGTTCAACCTTGACCTATTGACAAGTCAAACACTTGGTTACAAAGGTAGCTACATCTTTCTTCATACCTTTCTACCAATACTGCCTCTTCAAGTCTCAGTAACTACCCGGATATACTGCGAACTTTAATTTGTGAGCTTCAGTTAGAATGGTTTCTCGAAGATTAGGGTCATTAGCTACTACCAACTTCCCACCGAAAAACAAGACCCCTTCTCTGCTTGGGCAGACGAGGGCTGGAGGAGAGGCAGCGCTCCTCTTGGTTCTTGGTCGAGAGTAAGCAGAGAGAGCTTTAGGGGGAGAGAACGAGGGAAGACAGAGAGGGCAGTGACAGGGTCACGTGGCCCTTATTACGGGGACTGTGCAATTTATAAAAATTGCACAATAGTCCCCAATTTTTAAATCCTTTCCAAAATAGTCTCCTCAAAATTGCAATTTAGTCCTTCAGTACAGAACTTTTGTAAATTATTCCATCTATTATTATATCTGAAAAATTGATAAAATACCCAAATTACTCTAAAAAATTATGAGTTTTTACATAAAGTCTTTTAGATATATATATGTTCGTCCATATCGACTATGTGCATTTCAAAAATACTAATATTAGATTGTCCTAAATTATATTACTTAATTACTTATTTGTTTGAAGAAATTGAAGAAAAAAAATATAAAAAGCAAAAGAAAAGGTGAAAAAAAAAATTGAATTTAGCATTAGTTTTGGCTCACCGGGAAAATTTTTCTGGCACCGTACTGTGTATTAGCTATACATTGGATAGGGTCACTTACCTGGGTTTATTTAGGAAATTTCGTCGAAAATCCAGTGGAGAGAGGAGGCATCTTGACATGGGACACGTGTTGAGAAAATGTACGTCCATTTGCATGCACAAAACATAAGAGAATTTAAAAAAGGAAAAAGTCACGAAGGAAGGTGGGTTCGCCTGTTTTCTTGTGAGGGCCTATGTCATAGCACAGAATTTTTTGCCACTCGAAGCATAACATATATAATTTGAAGAAACTAAATGAATATCCACTCGGGAAAAACAAAAAAAAAAGGAAAAATTAAAGATTTTCTAATTTGTTTCTAAACTAATATGAGAATCTGGTTTTCCACTTGGTCGTGGGTAATTAATAATTACTTAATTAAGCGTATGTGTAATTCTTCTTTTGCTTGAAAGCGTACGTGCAGTTGAACTTCTTTAATGCGTATTTTTTGCGTACAGTATAGTACGTACGGACTAAAGATTATATTAACGTTGAATTTAACAATTTCCGATCTTGATTTTCTCGAAACCAAATTATAAGCTACAATATTTTTTAATTTAAGCTTATCAACTAACTAGAGTACCCTAGCTACAACTGTCCACATACGAACCACTGTTTTTACAGGCGAGTGGCAAGGTATTTATTTGCTCGACCAGGAGTACTGGGTTTGACGCCACAATGGTCGAAAAATTAAGAGTAATCCATTTAAGAGAGATCCATTAATCGATGATGATAAATCCATCGTCGAAAATTATAACGTACGCTATCCTCTAACCTTATAATTCGTTTTTTATTATTTCTGTCAACGTACGAAAAAGATAAACACAGAAAAAGTAACAAGCTCATTTTTTAAAGCTAGACAAGACGTACGTTAAAGTGTGTGTTTCTTTACGGTTAGCTATATATCATATCTCGAAATAGGAATAGTTTTGTTTGCTTATATGTGCATATATACATGCTAATAATAGATGAATAATGATATCAATCACAACCATGACCAACTGTTAACTAAGCACACTTTAATCCTACACACATATATATATATATATATTAACCCGATCGAGTAAGCTATAATTATATAAAGGCTAATTAATTTGTAACTTTTATGAACAGCAGTTATCCTGCCTTTTAAGGGTTAATTAATTTCCTTGTTATATATGTGAAAGTCGTAAGGCCAGTAACAGTTTTCGATTTAACTAAACTACTACAGACACAAATAAACACACATAAGAACTATTAGGATGGGTTAGATGCAGAATTAGATGGTATATGATTAGATTTGATTAAATTAGTAGTATGGCACAATTTAAGTCATGACACGTTAATAGGACTCCAACTCACATGAAATAATTAGTGTGTTTAAATTTGTCTTAAATATGTATCGATCAAAACAGATTAAATCCGATTAAATATTATTAAATAACACAACAAAACCGTATTAACCTACTAAATCTGAAATTAGCACTTTTAACGGGATTATATTTTTTGAGACTTATTGTATTATGTGTTTTGAGACTTGAGGCTTTTCTATAATGCTTTATGTTCTGCTACTTGAAAGTTTTATTTAGGTTTTAAACTTTAAATTATATATTATATTTATTTGAGTAAATAATATAATTAATTGGTTATATTGAAAATATTAAATTAAGTTAATAGATTATATCATGTTACAATAGAAATGTGAAACGAGTTAATATTTAAAATTAAAAGGTTAATAGGTTATGTTAGTTTAAATTATATAGGACATATATTTTAGCAATAAAACATGTTAAATTCAGTTATGTGAGTGGGCTAAACATTTATTGGGTTAGTAGGTCATGTTAAGTTGGACATGACTTGACTTAAATACAAGTTTAAATAACACATTAAATGCATTATTCGCAGGTTAACTTTATTCAGATTTAGTAGTCGTTTGTTATTTATACGTTTCGAACATGACACAAATATTACACAACAACACCGACCTGTAATTAGTACGACAACTTATTTAATTGAGTGTAGGATTAGACCAAATAAAAAATTAAATAAAATACATAGGAATCACAATACGAGGAAAATGGGTGTATTGTATTACATAAAAAGATTTGTAGGACCTACATTTGGAAAATGTGAATAATGTAAATAGAAAGAGAAACTGAAGGGAAGGGTCCATTTTTAGTAGGAATGAGTAAGGATTCTTTAGCCAAATGTCCGAATTTTAGATTATTGTTTGAAAAATGACAAATTTTCAAATACAAATGAAAAATGGCCTAATTTTAAAAATAATTTGAAAAAAGACCATTTTTCATATTTAATAAATAAAAACACATTTATTTATTGTTTATAAAATTGATTTTTTAAAAAAATTGATTTTTTTAAATAGATCAACTAAAAACGGCTATTTATCAAAATTAAATTATAAAATGATCGTTTATTAAATAGGTATAAACATGGTCATTTTTAAATTGATCTTAAAAAAAAAAGACATTTTTTTATAAATACTCAAATGAGTAAATAAGAGGTTGTGACTATTTTAACCCATACTTCATTTGGGTAAAATAACCCATTCCTATAGGTTCTATTTTAGTTCCGTATAAAATTCTCCTACTCCTTTTCCTAAACCAAACAAGGATTGGACAAAATAATCTAGTCTCCCTTTACTTGATAATACCCACCAATCATCCCTTCAGATTTTTGATAAATTATATCATCTTAATTTTTTTGTAAAATCTACCTAATATATTTCATATTTTAAAAATCCGGATTTTGAGAAGGTAATTTAGGGATTTCACCATTTTTCACGTGGCCCCCCATTTCCCTTCCCTTCTTCTTTCTCTCCCCTCCTCCCTGGATCTCTCTCTCTCTCTCTCTTTGACCAAACACCACTGACATCACCAAGTGCCACCGACCCACCTTGGGCCTCTAACAACCACCACCCGGTGTAAACTCCTTTGCCACCAGCAACTATCAGTTGGAGTTTCGCCACCATTCGCCAGAAAATGCTAGATGAAACTACGTAGGTTTTTGAATTTCTGACGTCACTTTGGGATGTTTCAAGCAGTATTCCTTGGCTTGTTGAATTCGTTTCATCGAGAGGAATCTCCAGATATATATTTCATAATTCCATTTTATCCAGATTAAAAATCGCCATTATTGAGTAGTTTAAGTTTTGAGATTTAAAAGTTGACTTTTTGATCGAACCATTGGATTGTGTTTTTAATGTCATTTTTAAAATTTACTCGTAAAATATTGACTATATTTGGTGACTGGCATGAAAAATGATATCAGATAGCTTAGGTTTTGCATCGTTTTGCATCCTACAGGTCTAGTTTCAGCCCAGACCTGAATTGGATAAATGTTTATTCTAGCTATTTTAGGCGTTAAGAATTCAATAGAGAAGTGCGCTTCTTAATTTGTAGCGTTGTTGATAAGTTAGTTTTTTCCAAGAGAGCAATCGAGGGTTTGGAATCGATTTTCAACCCTCCGAACGATTGTCCAACGACACCATGAGGTTCCAATAATATGGTATTGCTATTCTAGTGAGGTAGGAATTTGGTGACCTCTATTTTATATCGTTTTGAATAATATATTACGTATGACCAAAAACGTGATTTTATAACTGTGTTAGATATCTGTGATGGAATTAAATTGTATGATATATACTGTATTGTTCTAGGACTTTTCTAAGTGCATATTATTTTTGGCTATATTAAAATAGGGTCATTATGCTGTCTAATTTTTTTAAAAAAATTAAATAACTATTTTATTAAAAACTAGAGCATCACTTGAACTTAAATTACTATGTGGTTATTTGTATATATCAGTTCAGAGTACATATATCTTAGGATCACACTTGAGTAACGGGTTAGCATCATGCAGTTTTACAATGTGGCACTGTGGTCCCACCGATAGTGCAAAGTTTGTGAACCCGTGCAGGGTTTCACTTTTGATTACCTCCTTATTTTGGAATGCGTAGGTTAGTCGGTTGCCCCTTTAGATTGGCATGTGTAGGCAATTCAGTTGCCCCTCCAAAATTATATATATAAGTGAGACGTTCACCTTTCTAGGTTTAGTAGGTGACACACAAGTGTCTTCTTTAAGTATAGACTAGGTGTTAAACATGCGATATAGTACATGTAGTGCCAACATCCTGGTTCCCATTGATGAGAAATGGTGAACTCATAAGTATGGGTGGATTTGTGTCATGTATCTGTCACTACAAGAAACGTGACTTTCCCCGACGCATTTTTGCATTGGCAAAAGTAACATAAAACGTCGGAAAAAGGTATTTAATAATTGTCGATACAATTCCTCGTCAGCGACTATCGTCGGTATAAGACCATAGCTAAATGTAACTTACCGACAGAAATTTAATTTCGTCAGTAAAAGTAACTTTCGCCGACGCATTAGTGAGATTTATTGACGCACAATTTACGTCGGCGAAAGTTTTCCATCGGAGAAAATATGCCCGAATTTGAAATCTACTTGACTTTCACCGACGAGTAAATGCGTCGGGAAAAATATTACTTTCACCGACAGAGAAACGCATCTGTGAATGTTAACTTTCACCGACGAATAAACGCGTCAGTTAAAGTTAACATTCACAGACGCATTTCTCTATCGGTGAAAGTTAAATAATTACCGATGCATAAATATGTCAGTGAAAGTTATTAAAGAGATAATTTAAAAATATACAATATATTTTCCGACAACAAAATGTGTCAGTGAAAATATCTAGAAAATACTTTTACCGACACAATTCTGCGTCAGCAAAAATTTTATTGGTTTGTTAAAAAAATTTATTTAATTGATTGTTATAATTATTTATTAATTAATAATAATGAATAATTCATAATTAATTTGGTTAACTAATATATTAAAATTTGGAAGAAGATATATTAACACAAATTTTATTAAATAAAGAAAATATACAAATTGTATCTAAAATTAGAACATATTATAAAATAAAAAATGTCTACAATTCTGGATGCGGAGGCGGTGGCATCTCGATGCCGAGCTTTGCAATCAATGTTTGAAGCATCCGGTTTTGCTTGTTGTGTTGTCGCTGAGTCTCCTTGAGTCGGCGTTGATTCTCTGCTTCCTTTTCGGCCATTTATCGCTGAGTCTCGTCGATCAGCCATGCGTGCGCCGCATCCTTCTCAGCTAGCTGCTGCTTCAAGGTGGCGATTGTCTCTATGACTTGTCTCGTGCTGGCAGCCCTCTGTCCTCCTATACTTTTCAGCCGAGGGAGTACTCCCAACCCTTTCTGCTACTTAGATCTAGTCCCTAAAGCCTTGAACATGATATGAAATTCATCAACCTGTTCTGGCCCCACCACAGACTCAACAAATAAGGCACCATCCCCAAACTCAGACTGAACACGAGACTGAGTTTGAGTGAGTGCCTCTGCCCTGGACGTAACCATTTCTGCCTACAAAATAAAATAAAAATTAAAGTAATTATAATTTATATACGCAAATTAAATATTTTAAACAAACAGAATGAATTCTTACATGTTTCTCCTGGATGTACTCATTCCGCCAACCAGACGGCTTAAGATGACAGCTCTTAAAGTAGTCGATAGGGCTCATAACCTCTCCGGTCTCTGGGTTGCCCTATGAAAAGTAGGAAAAAAAAGGTAGATTATTTGATTATAGAATATTTTGTACTGATTAGAGAAAATGTTTGATTTTCTAACCTTTGCCTTCATCTGGCTAATCATGCTAGACGACCCCTGTGCAGGCGGATACAAGTGCTTAGACCGATTTTCCGAGTTCTGTATCGAGACTTTCTGCAAAAATACACAAGTTGTTAATTTCAGCATTAATTATAATTTATTCTTAATAATTCATTTTTTTTTGTAAAAGCATGTTAATTACCTTAAACTCTTGAGAACCAAAATGATCGCACAAAATATTCCACTGATCGAAGGGAACGTTTTTGTACGGATTGGCCTTAATAAAAGCTATATCCCTCTTACCCCACATTTTCATAAAATGATTCTGCATCATGTTACGCCAATCCCTTAAATATGCAATCATGGACTGCTCAATAGAGTCCATGAAGAGTGCATCAGACCGAGGATAATCAAACTTTACCTGCGAAATTAAAATGGACAATTATTAATAAAGACTTTTATTAAAATAGCTTAAAATAATCTTTTAGGAAACTCACTCACCTTCATCCGGTTCAAGATGAGCTCAATGTCATCTTTCTTCACATCTTTCCACGTTGGAGTGGAAGCTGGGATGGTGTCTCTAACTGTTTTGGCAAGAATGTTCAAGAACTTCTTGCCATGATCTAAGATAGGCTTCCCTATCTTCTCATAAAATTCGACCTTCAATTGGTCAGTCTTAAGCCTCCTAAGTTCCTTTTCGACCGAACAATCTCTCGTCTCTTCTCTAACCTTTTTTCCCTTGGGATCATGTCTATCATCTTCAAAGCTGGAACCGGAGGCAGCATTAGTTGCTAGGGGAGCGCTCCTGTGGCTAGACATCCTACAAAAAAAATATTATCCTAGTTTAGAAATGTTACATAGCAATATAAAAAATAATAAACACAAAATTTTCAAAACTCTACACACACTAGAATATAAAATTATGTTACATATATTTCATTCTCTTCTTCGGAACTTGTATCACTATCGTCATCAAGTTCAACTTCTTCATCATTATATTCCTCTAAAGTATCGTCTTCGAACTCATCAACATCAACTAAGAAGTCATTAAGGGTCACAACACGAGCTTGATAGATAAGGTAATCAATATTGTCAACTTTTTTTGGTGTTCAATATTTTATTACATATTTTGGTGCACTAAAATGATGAACACATGTTCCAAAAATAATGTTTAACAAGCCGCACACACGACATTGAGTGTGTGCATATATGTGCGCACACAATACTTGTAGCCAAGTGTGTGCACATTTCTACAATAAAATCACCTACATTATAATATAAATTAGATATAAAACTAAAATATATATCTAAAATATATGAACTAAAATATTTCAGAGTTGTTTCAGACTAATCCCATACTTGATACTACATAATTCATTCTTGAAAGAAAAACTACATAATTCAATATAATCATAAGAGAACTCAAACTTGAAAATTTTACAAACAAAGCTCAATTACAAAAACCAAAAAAAAAAAAATAAAAGAAAAGAAAAGTAGAATAATTTTCTATTTTAATTTTCACAAAACGTAGTTAAAATTAATAAATAAATTAAAAAACATATACCTTAGAAATTTGGAAGTAAATTTGAAGTTGGAGAGCAAAACCAATACTTAATTAATTGCTATCCCATTTATCTCTTTCTCTTTTCTTTTTGCTTAAGCTTTGGAACTTTTTTTTTATTGTTTTTACTATTATTTTTGTATTGTTTCAAATTTGAAGACCCATTTATGGAGCGTTCTAGACTAATGTACAGATGGCAGTTAATGATAGTTACTTTCCAGATCAATTTTGGGCTTATTGGACCACTTCTCTCATCGGCCTAATTCACCCACATCAAAGAATGGGCTTTATTTGAGGACCAGAATCTATGTGTGCATGTTCACTTTTCCTGGCAATCTAATTTTGGTATCCTAATTTGAGTCTTCTTGATGTATTTTTTGTTCTCAAACTAGGTATATTGGATTACTTGGATGGATTTAATATTGGAAATTTGCACAAGGTAGGACACTGTGTTTTTTTGTGATTCAAAGGACTTAAAGTGTTCATTCTTCCCTTTTCACTGGCTTTATTGAAGTGCAGGTCTATGAGGTTTTTAGCCAACTGGCACTATATACTCGATCTAGTACAGATTCATACAGATCTTCTTTTGCTAATGAACTTTTGATTATAGTCCGGAAATAAGTATCATGGTTTGTGCCCTTAGCATGGAACTAATATTTCTAATAATATTACGGATGTAGAAAACTCATTCCTCATCAATACATTGGTATTAAAAATAGAACATTAACCTTTTTCACTTTCCTAACGTGCAGGTTAGTCATACAGATCTCAAATTCAAGAAGATGGGTCTCATTGGCACCCTAAAGATAGTTTCCTATCTTGGTGATGCAAAAAATGGTACCTCACCATCCTTATCTCTGGTAGAATCCAATATCAGTTAAAGTTTAGATTACTTGGTACCAAGTGATAATATCATCAATGAAAAATGTGACATTGACCTTCTTACAGAGGTCCAGCTATATATCAACACACAGAACAGAATCACTAGTATATTGCAGTTAAGGTATTCAATTTGCATTTTCAATGCCAGCGATGCCATGCATGATGTAGAAGAAGATAGACAAAGGTTCTTGGTTGGGTTGCTTCAGGGTCATTAAGCTTGGACCAATATTTGACACACACAAAGTGATCTGAATTTGGTTAAGGAAGAATGGCTATTTCAGTGAAAAGAGGTATATTATGTTATCTGAAGGAGATCTATTAAAAATTGTTATAATATGGGATATAGATTTAATATGATGAAATCGATAAGCATAAGGGTTAGATTATGTCTTGTTTTATCCGTCTAAAACATCACTTCATTATGTAGCTTTTCTGTTTTTTAAACCCCTTTATGGTAGAAATCATTATGTATATCATGAATTTGAAATTTATTTAAAAGTTTCTAGGGAACTTAAAAGTCTCGGTACATAACACATATAGAGGGTATGCTTAAGAATTATTGATTCTTGATAATTGATATAAGCATCATTCTAAGATGATTTCTGTGTAAACAATGTTTGCCACTATGATAAAAGAGGAATTGATTGCATAGAGATTTTATGCAAGCAAACTTTTGTGGATTGTGACAACTAGGCAAGCATCTTGGTATCATTAGGAAGCAAGCTTCACCCTCTAAATAAATTTTTTTCAAGCAGGGATCAAGAATATTTATGACAGATCTGAAGAAGCAAACCTCTGATTTTATATGGCATCAGACTGTATAACATTAGGATGAATGTATTGGTATAATTATTCTCTTGAAAGTTTTCAATTATGATTGTGTTGGAGCAAACACCTGATGATAAGATATATTATTTTTATTACTATTAACATTGTCATTATAATTATTATACTTTTCATGAAAGCATTTTTTTTTCCGAAACTTGTTCAGATAGCCCTAGTTGAGATGTTTATGCAGGTTTTTGACCTGATAGGAAACAGCCAATTTTGAGAACAATTTATACACAACACACTCGCACATAAAAATTACATCCAACTTCATCTCATAGTTATTTATTGGTATTACATCCTAATTTGGATTATTTCTTCTAAAATTTCAACCTTACAAATATATCCACCGTCATAACTTAGTATTGGAGACGAGAAAGAAAGGGGAAGACTTTTCTTTGATATGTATAAAATGGAAATCCTAGCCTTTTAAAATCATTATTTCTTATTCTTTCATTTCTTTTCCACTCTTTTCCTTTAGGTTTAATGTGATATGTAAGTATCAATTAGATTTTCTTTTTTCAAATTTGTGTCTTAGGAATAAATTGAAGAAATAAAAGGAAAATATTTGTAAATGTACAAAGTCGCATCACTCTTTTTTTTTAAAAAAAGAAAAAGAAGAAGAAGAAGAAGAAAGGTCCAGTATGTTATTCTAAATATTCTTGGCCAAAAATTTGGTCAATTTTTTTCAGAGAGCATCGGCAAATAATATTCACTCAACATGATACTTAAAATGAAAGATTTGAATAGATAAACATTACCAACAAGTTGACAAAGTGAGACCGATTGTTTTTTTTTTGAAATTAAGACCGATTGGAATAGAGCATTGTGAGAATTTTAATAGAGTTTTACACGAATGACAATATAATCAGGTGTATCTATAGATAATAAATAATATCATACAAAAAGAATAATAAATAAAATTATAATCCTACGGACTACGGACTCCAAAATCACCATTTCACACTCTGAATCATACAAAAAAATTAAAATCCAAATATATTACACACTTTCTTCTACTCACTCAACAAAAAATTAAATTTAAATTTAAATTTAAAAAAAAATGGGCCAATCAATACAGAAAAATAATTTGAAGCCTTCGAAAATGAGAAACTCAATCGGGCTCAACAGACAAAACCTAATAGCAAGCATAATCCAAATTTTGAAGATTGAAGAAGAACAAGAGAGATTTGGGTCATATAAAAAGTTTGGTACCTGACGATTTAGGGTCCGAGTGGATCTGATGACAGCATTGGAATTCAGTGATTTTCAGTACCAAATTATTATTTTGGCTTGAAACGGAAGCTAGAGCTAGAGAGGAAAGAGGGAGCTCAAGGGATTGAGGAATTTGAGGAGGGTAACAGAGAGCTTAAGCGGCGGAAGAATGAAAGAGGGATCGTAAGGTTTTATCATAATCCTATTTCAAAACGACGTCGTTTTGCTTCTTTTTTTTTTAATTAAAAATTTGACATTTGCCGACGGAAACCGTTAATCCGTCGGCGTATTGACACTACATCGACGGGTGCCGATGGAGACCCGTCAGTGAAAGATGCCTAATAATTAATTTTTTAAGCAATCTTTTGCCGACGGGTTTCACTCAAACCCGTTGGCGAATGTAAGCTTTCATCGACGGGCTATTAGTAGTCCGTCAGCAAAAATCATGTTTCTTGTAGTATGTAGACTAATTGATTTTGGGTATCATACTTTAATATATATATATATATATATATGTATATACATATATAAACTATCAGCTTTGGAAATTATTATATATATATATGGTTTCGTAAGTGTGTTTTGGATTAAACTAATAATGCAAGGACTGTCTATCACTAAAAAGTTTTTCCAATAAGGTAATAGTTTTTCTACTGAGCTTTCAAGCTCACCTCCTTATTTTCCCCCATTTTAGATGATTGTTCATTCGAGTAAATTGTCTCGATGGCTAGGTAAGTCGAATGACTTACATTTGTGGCCCTATTCCTCTCCTTCGGTTAGTTCCTATACTTTATTCTATTCTTTCTTTATGTCTAACTATTTAGTCATGTTTGTTTTACCTGCTAAATGAATGTATGCAGATATCTTTACTACTGTCTGAGGATTTGGTGTGTACATGGGAAACTATAGTTTTTAAGGAGCATATTTTCAAAATTTTAAGTACTTTAGATTATGATTAACTTTGTAAATTAATTTTTAGACATTTGAACTTAAGATTTGCGAAATTCATTTATTCAACATTAAAGTTTTATTAAGCTAAGTTTTTAAACTACTTAACTATATTTTCTTCAATCTTAATTGGCATTTCTTTCTTGATAAACTAAACTAAAGAGAGAGCCCTCTTAATAATGAATTTCTAATGATTTGAGAACTAGAATATAAATTCAAGTACTTAGTTTCTTCTGAATTTTGTAAAATTCTTTATTCATTTTTATTTACACTTAAAATTACTAAAACTCACAAATTCTTTATTTATATTTATTTACACTCAAATTACTAAAACTCACGACTTAAAATTCCTATTCGTGGCGCATATAGCACACACAAACCCCTCTGATACCTTCGGTGCATGTATGAAACTATGATCAATTTAGGGTTTGTGAGTGTTATATAGCTATGAACCCATGATCCATCTTGTATATAGAGTGTTACTAGTGTTTTATATATATATATATATATATATATATATATTAATGTTATGACATGTTCATTTCTCACCAATTTCCCACTTATATCAATATCTTCTAAAATAATTCTTGAGAACTTGGACAATATTCTTTATGAATATTCGAGTAAGTAGTTTTAAATTTATTGTGTTAATTTACAGACCATAGAAAAACGGAAAAACATTTTTTTTCCTTAAAAAAGTCAATGCCAATCTCAAACTATTGACCACTAGATCACCAAATACTCAATAGTTTAGTTTTGTTCTTTCTTGTTCAATAATTAATATTCGTAGTAGAATTATTTGTCAGAACTGATTATTGATCATGCTGTGGAGAAATGGAGAATGTGTCGACAATGTGATGGTGCATCCTTTTTGTAGAATTTTACGTACATGCACTTTCATAAATGATATTCTTATAAAGAATGAGTTACATATATATATATATATATATATATATATATAAAATAAGTTATATATATATATATATTCTCCCTTCTCGATATTGTTTAATTAAACAACTATCGTTGTACTTCTGTCAAGCCTATATAACTATAACAAAAAAGGCTTTTCAAAGGCGCTTTATAAGTGCCTTGAAAGGCCTTTCACGGCATCCACAAAAACACCTTGGTATCTAGATACCAAGGCGCTTAACAGGCGCCGTGAAAGATGTCTTTCACGGCGCCTTAGTAGACAAAATCTTCCTCGGCACCTTATAAGCGCCGTGGTACATATTTCCAGGGGGTATTTGTAACTTATTTGTCGATACTACCCCCTGGATTTTATAAAAATAATCCAAATTCATTACGTACACCAAATATTTGAAATAAAATAAAGTATAAATATATATTTACATACTAATATTAAATTAACATAATAACTTGATCATAATCATATCCATATAGTCTATATAAACTAAGTATATATATACATTAGTTTTCTAAGCCAAACTAACATGATCATCAAAGACTACATATAGTTTAAATAAACAAATATTAAGAACCTCAAATGAAAAATTGTATTAGTTGTTCGACCCACTCTTCAAGAAGTCCGTTGATATCATCTTTTGTATAGAAATTTTGTCCATTAAACAACAAATTTAAACACCTTAGTTGTTAGAAAGTTATCAATCAAACTATAAATTAGAATAGAACTAATTAAACATATGGTTACATACCATTGTGGTAAATGATTTAACATTGGCTTGTTCAATGACTTTTCTCATAAATTTACATATGTAGAATTTGCACTCAACATTTGTCGGTTGTCTTGGGTACTATACATAAGCATAAACTAAACATAAGTAATTTTAATTAATCTTCCACCCAACAAGTGTTATTAATTCAAGTTTGGTACCTTTATTAACTTATAAACTAGACCATTTGGTCTTCCTTTCTTCCCTTTTTCTACATTATATATTTTGAATGCACTTTGAATTGGAAATACGCAAACACAATAATAAAAGGTTAGCAATAGCAAATATAAGTAAAAATACCATAAGAAACTAAACTATAACAAAATAACTATTAGAGAACTTACTTGATCATTGTTAAACTAATTTCCTCATGGAGAGCTAAGCTGAGAGGATCTAGAAACCATGCATAATCTTTGAGAGGATAAATGATAAGTAAGATTCAATGGTCCCTACTCATAAAATTGATGATAAAGATTATTAATATGTAACAATTAACTTCATATAGGAAGTAGTTGATCATATGACAATTTGTTAAGTTTAAAATCTTACCTATGATTCTAAGGTGTAATTAGAAATTGATGTTTATTCTCCATGGATAACATCCGGATTGCTAAACTTATAGCACGATCCTCACGTGAACCACCTTGTGTAGCAACTGCACTAGGATTTTATGAACATATATACCTAGCTTGATAGCCATATTGGGACACTAAATGGTGTAAATACCTACAAGTACAAAATGCAATGTGAATTAAGTGTTGTATTATATAATTACCAACTATAGATACATGTATATATATGAAGTTCTATATATATAAAAAAAAATAACTTCTTACCTCATGTATAACGTAATAGGCACGGCCCCAATCTTTTGTCACGTGCAAAACTCAATTATGTCTTCTTTGAATACGGGCAAATGAAAAGCTTCTCCAAACACTTCTTCATCAAAGGGAACATTAACAACAACACATTCATCCACTCCTTGAATGGTATTCAATAGTAATCTTAGAGAAGCTGGTGCACCATCAACAAATTTAAACTGTGTTTATGTAACAGATTTCGGTTTTTTTATTTGTGGATGTACTCTTTCTTGTGTTTGAGGTAGCTATGGTTATGAAGATTTATTCTTCCCCGTTTGATACCTATTTATATCATTAAATTCTTAAAATCCAAATAAATGATGAAATGTTAACAAACAAGTTAATAATTCACATTAGAATTCAATAAAGGATGAATTTATTTGGAAAATGGGTCTACATACTAAATTATCTTCAAAGATGACAAGCATCTTAGGCCATGCAAGATGCGATCTAAGTGCGTCACCTACCAAACTTGTATCATCATCTGGATTTGGAATAGGAATTAGGGCTATAGCATCAAGAACAACCTCTACTGATACATGAAAATTATTCTCCCCCAATTCTCTGCCGTGAATAATAGTTGATAAGGTTGACTCTTGTACATGTCCTAAAGCAACTATATTATACGAGACCTCACTGCAAGCTTGTATGGTCAGTACTACAATATAGAAAATCAAACACAATTTATAAATACAAGTAGTTAATAAACAAATAAGAAAGAAACTTATATAAACATACTTTATTGAGTCGTGAAGATGTTTCTACAGCCACCATTGGATTTACATGTATCTCTTATGATTGCACTTCTTCCTTTTGAACTTCTGATCATGAATGAGTTGTATTAGAACCACTAACATTACTTTGTTGTCCTGCTTGAATCTTAGCAATTTCTGCTTTGAACTGTTCTTCTTGTTCTTTAAGCATTTGTTGCATCTTGCGTATTTGTTCATCTTGCCATTATTTCAAATCAAATGATTGTTACTTCTTTGTTGGAGTAGGTTGATAAAAATATTGTCTGTGGCTAATGTGAAATCACATTCCCCGTACAAGTCCAGAATATTCAGGAGTGCCTAAAGTCATTGTTAAGATATCATTAGAACCGTCTATCTCGAGATTTCCCTCTTGGAATTGTTGATTATAATTTTCCTACAAAACATGTACAAAATTGAACATTAGACTATGCTATACTTTTAACAAAATTACAAATTAATATAATCAATATGTTGTAATAAGCAACTTACAATTCTATCAACTATCACTTTGATTTCTTCAGTATGATCTCCTTTTTTAGGGACATGTCCTCTACTCTATAGCTCGGATCTATCAATACCACATCGGCCTTCATCTTTTTCAATCTTAGCTTCTAGTCCAGCATAACCCAAGTGAGACATACGATGTGGATATTTATTTTGCGTTGCTCTTCCCTGTTATACTTTCCTAACTTCCTCCCATTCTGTACTTACTCTTTTCTTAACAAACTCATCCCAAACTTTAGGTTCAATCCATGGTACATATGATGCTGGAGGGTGCTCTAATAACTCTGGACAAGTATGTCTGTACTCATAAATCAGTTCAGTTATAATCCTAGACTTAAAATCTCTCCATATTTTTCCACAACTTTTTAAAGTTTTTTTTTTGCTTTGTAGTCCAATACAAATGTTTCTTACAATGTAAAAGAAATAATATTAATACCAAATATATATTCTAATAAATATGAAATAAAAATATTCATGTTCATACCAATATTATATGCCAGAGCTCATCTTTTAAGTCGGTTGGTACAAGCGACCAGTTATCAATGTTTATTGGGATCTTGCGATGAACCATAAAGCCACAAAAGCTCGCCAAATGTTTACCTTCATCCCCAGTTGGTTGTCTCCATTCATTGTACATGACAACTTCTTTTTTGTTATCACTTCTTTTTATAATCAACTCCTTGATTTGAGTCATTCCTCTTGGTTTTTTTTTGTGTTTTCTTTCACTTTGACTACTTTGTGATGGTGTAAATTGATAAACATCATCCGCACCTTCATTTTCCATGTCAATAATTACCTATTAAATAATAAAACCATAAATGTAGATCAAAAATTAAGATAGAAAATAATAAGCATATAAACAAAGGAGATAATATATTTAAAAAAACAAAACATCAATCTATAAAGATATAAACATGAAACAAAAATATATAACTTATTTGATTTGTACCTCATTGGTTTCTTTCTTTGATTATCAATCCAAATACCTTCACTATCTTCTCGTAAACATGTAACATCACCTTCATTAACGTCTTCTATCAAAGCCTCTACCGAAACTCTTTTTGAGAATATTTCATGAGCAACAAGTATTTCGTTCTCATCTTCAACTCCTAAATTTTGATATTCTTTTAGTTTTTTTGCAAGAACAATTAACCATCGAGCATCAAGTGGATCATTGACGTAAAATACTTGTTTTGCTTGTGTTGCCAATATAAATGGATCATTCTTATGACCTATCCGGTTTAGATCAACTAAAGTGAAGCCTAACTCATCTTCTCTAACCCCATGGTTACTCTCCACCCATTGACACATAAATATTGAGAACCGAAATGTGACAAAATCAAGTTCCCAAATTTCCTCGATAATGCCATAGTATACCATATCACCCTCTATTGGGTTTTTATCATTCGAACTTGAAAATTGTATAGTTTTTGCAACCATACTTACCCCACTATTTTGGGTTATTCTTATGTTGTCGCAGTCTCTTGTACAAAAATGAACACTGTTAACTTGATAAGCATTATATTTAATTACATCTAATGATGGTCCACGTGATATCCATTTCAATGTATCAGATAGATTATGTGTTGCCTTGTTCATTTCAATGACAATCTATTCAAAATGCAAAATTAACAATTAGAAAACCCAACATATTAGTACTCATACTCTAAAATAGGGAAAAAAAAATGAAATCAAACTATTAATTGTAACAACTAATTGGAATTACCCGTTCGTGAAACCAACTAATAAAAGTTCAATGATGTTCATCATNATGGATCATTCTTATGACCTATCCGGTTTAGATCAACTAAAGTGAAGCCTAACTCATCTTCTCTAACCCCATGGTTACTCTCCACCCATTGACACATAAATATTGAGAACCGAAATGTGACAAAATCAAGTTCCCAAATTTCCTCGATAATGCCATAGTATACCATATCACCCTCTATTGGGTTTTTATCATTCGAACTTGAAAATTGTATAGTTTTTGCAACCATACTTACCCCACTATTTTGGGTTATTCTTATGTTGTCGCAGTCTCTTGTACAAAAATGAACACTGTTAACTTGATAAGCATTATATTTAATTACATCTAATGATGGTCCACGTGATATCCATTTCAATGTATCAGATAGATTATGTGTTGCCTTGTTCATTTCAATGACAATCTATTCAAAATGCAAAATTAACAATTAGAAAACCCAACATATTAGTACTCATACTCTAAAATAGGGAAAAAAAAATGAAATCAAACTATTAATTGTAACAACTAATTGGAATTACCCGTTCGTGAAACCAACTAATAAAAGTTCAATGATGTTCATCATAGATCCATTTCTCTCTTTTTGATTTCATTGAGAATTGTGTTTTGATCCAATTTATATGCTCCCTTCAACAAATCATCCCCAAAGTAAACCATTATTATTAAAGAATTCAACATTCAATCAATACAAATCTAATTCACAATAAAACTTACTCGATGAAAGGTTGGACTTCAGCTATATTTTGTAACACAGTATGATATGCTTGGTCTAGTTGTTCTCGTTTAACTGTACACACGACACCTTTACTTACTCTTTTATTAATATTTGAAGATGCATGTACTCCGATAGTTTCTACATTTGCCAAAATACTCAGAACAAAACTCAACAGCTTCTTCTGTGATATAACACTCTATAATGTATCCTTCTGATTGACTTCGATTTCTAACATATCCTTTTAGAATTTTCATGTATATCACAAATGGATAGATCCATATCAAATAAACAGAACCACATAACTTCACTTCTCTAACCAAATGTACAGTAAGATGCATTATTATATCAAAAAAACTAAGAGGAAAAAACTGCTCGAATATGGACAATATTACAACAAGTTCACGTTGTAGTTCGTCTAACGTGGATACATTGACCACCTTAGAACAAATTCTATTAAAAATAAGCATAATCTGGTGATTGCATATCGAATATTTTTAGGTAATATGGACCTGATCGCTATAGGTAACAGATGTTGCATTAGTGTATGACAATCATGAGATTTATGTCCAACTAGTTTCAAATTGTTCATATCCACTAATGTTCTAATCTTAGAAGAATAGCCTTCAGGAACCTTCACATTAAATAAAGATTGACACAATTGATATTTTTCTTCCTTTTTCAATGTGAAGCAAGCATAGGGTAAATATGTTCGCTTCTCCTCCACTTTAGGAGCTAACTCTTTTCGAACACCCATGTCAATAAGATCCATGCGGGCACTAATACTATCTTTATTCTTCCCTGGAATATTTAATAAAGTTCCAATTATACTATCACATATGTTCTTCTCAATATGCATGACATCTAAGTTATGTCTCAGAAGTAAATGTTGCCAATACTCCAACTCAAAAAATATAGATTTCTTCTTCCAACAACTCTTTGGGGTTTTTACAACCTTCACATTACTGCGTCTTTTTCTTTTCTTACTAATATCACTTATTTTAATCTTTCTAAGTCTAAATTCAAGCTTAGAGATTGTTTCTATTATCTCTGTCCCAGTTAAAGGTTGTGGTGCCAATTCAAATTCTTGAGAACCACTAAATACTTTTTTCCAATTTCTGTTTACATGTTTGCGAGGTAAAAATCTTCTATGGCCCATATAACTCAATTTTCTAGCATGTGTTAAGAACTGATAACTTGTTTTCTCATCACAAATAGGACATGCTTTATATCCTTTAGTAGAAAACCCAGACAAATTCCCATATGCAAGGAAGTCATTGATTGTCCATAGTAAGACAGCCTTGAGAGTAAAATCTTCATCTTTATATGTATCATAGGCTTTCACACCATCATTCCATAAATTGTTCAACTCATCAATCAACGAGGATAAATATACATCAATGTCATTACCAGGTTGTCTAGGTCCTGATATTAACATTGTAAGAAGTGTAAACTTTCTTTTCATACATAACCATGGATAAAGATTATAGATTAAAAGCATTATAAGCCAACAACTGTATTTGCTACTTAGAGTTGTATGAGGATTAATATTATCTGCAAATAGACCAAGACGAAGATTCCTTGAATCACTTCCAAAAAAAGGCCATTTGTAATCTATTATTTTCCAAGCCGGTGAATCGGCTGGATGTCTAAGTTTACCATCTTCTATCTTCTCATTCGCATGCCATATTAGATCTTTAGCATGCTCACGATTTCGGAATAGACGGGTTAAACGAGGAATTAGAAGAATATACCACAAAACCTTAGCAGGGGTTCCAACTTTTACCCCTTTAGAATTCTTATTCTGTTGCCACCTAGGCTTACCACATACTGAACAACAAATTGCATCTTTAAATTTCTTTCGATATAAAATACAATCATTTGGGCAAGCGTGAATTTTCTCATATTGCATACCCAATGAGCATAAAGTCTTTTTAGCCTCATAAAAGGAAGGTGGCATCTCATTATCATTTGGCAATATCTCTCCTAGTAAAGCTAACAAGTCTAAAAAACTCTTATCACTCCATCCATATCTTACTTTCAAATTATACAATTTCAATAATGCAGACAACTTTGTAAATTTCGTACAACCAGGATAGATCAGTTTCTCAGCATTATTAAGCAATGATTGAAACTTAATAGGATCTACATCTGTTTCATACTATGCATCATCAATCATTTCAAAAAGATCATCATTTATATCTAACTTATAATCATCTCTTATACTCTTTTTTGACGAAAATCCGATAATTGGAACATTTTCACCATGCCAAATCCATTGTTTATAACTTTGATCTATTCCATTGAAATATAAGTGTTCTTTTATCTTTTTAACACCTATCTTTTGCAAATTTCTACATTTAATTTACGGACATGGAATTAAATTGGAATCTTTGACATTTTCAATAGCAAACTCCAAAAGCTATCAACTTTTTTTTTTATATTCAGTCGATAGTCTATCCTCCAATATCCATTCCTTATCTATTCTAAGCACAATTGAAAAAAAAAATAATAATAAACAAATGATATAAAAAACTAACTAAATTGAGCATCATAAAAAATTGTACATAATTTCCCCTATTTCTAGCATTAACCAATTGAGTAACTAAACTACCAATTATAAATTAACACTCATTTCAAATTATTCTTATATTTCTAAATACTACCAAATTTAGAACTTAATTTATTCTTAAATAGTCTCATTTGTTACAAATAATTTGTCAATCAACCAAATATAACATATGACAAAATAATATCAACACAAAATAAACTCAACTAATCCCACACAATTATAACATCAACATATCACCACAACATACAATTTTCTATATGATATCATATCTCATCTAGTTTAAATTTTTGAAAATAATAAGATAAAACCAGAAAGTAACATACATAAGTCAATAAAAGAAAAAAATTTGAGAAAACATACCTCAGTTTGCTCAGTTTGCTAATTCACAAGTAATCTAAGTACTCCAACTTCTACTAAAACCTATATGCAAATTAAAATAATAAATAAAATTAAACATCTATAATCCACAATATTTTAAATTAAACATTGAATATGTAAATTTCTAAAAAACTACACAATATTCAATTAAAATTGCATAAATTTGGATTAATTGATATTAAGGATGGAAATTAAAAAGCATAACATAATATATGATTTCTAGTAAATAAACATGAAATTGGTATAAATTCATATAACACACCTTCAATTTGAAACTTTTTATAACTAAATGAACTCACATTTCACCTAAAATAAAAAAAAAAAAATAGCAACAAAATAATAACAAATTCGGATTAATTTGCACTTAAATAGCAAAACATACCTAAAAGTAAGATTTCTACTAAATAAATAGTCTAACTCGGCATTACAAGAGTAAAGATTATCAATGCCTGCTCAAGATATTCACATTTGATAAATTAGGGTTCCAAATATAAACTCTTTCAAATGTAACCTAAAACATGAAATTTCTACAAAATAATTGGTCAAAATCATGGTTAAGGCAATGGGTAATCTAATTTTAGTGATAAAAACGAGTTTAAAAACTTAAACATTCTTTGTTTGCTAGAAAAAATGATGAAAATGGTGAAAGATGGAGACTTATTGACCGCTGCTGGAAGTGAAGAGGGAAAAAGGTGCGTGGTTGCTGGCCTCGTTATTTTGGGTCCTTTATATAGGGCCCCTACCTCGGCGCCATATGGGTGCCATGAAAGTTAAATACCACGGCGCTTTTTAGGCGCCGTGGTAGATGTGTATCACGGTGCCTTATATGCACCATGAAAGTTATATCCAACGGCGCTCATTAGGCGCTGTTAAAGATCCTATACCACGGCGCTTTTTAGGCGCCGTGGTATTGCCCCGTTTATGACGGCGCTTCCGTATACACACCGTGATAATACACATTTTTAGTAGTGTTATATATGGCTGGTTATAAATATATGCATGCTTTAGCTTTAAGTATACGTGATGTTTATTAGCAAAGAAAATAAAGATTATAGGAAAAAAAGATTAAGAAAAAAATTGTAGTACATTAGGTATTTGACAATCATAAAAAGGAAAATAATGAACTGTGGGTTTTTTTTTTTGAACTGTATAGAAATTGAGATGAAAAATTTTGCAATTTGATTTCGTTAAATTCTTAGAATATCTAAATCCCGGCCACCACGAGTACGTAAGAGGTTCAATAAAAGTACTGATCAATACAAAATTTTGCGTGAAAATTCTATTAATTAACTTTGCGGCTTTGCATAACTTTTAAAACTTTTTCCTTTTTGGAAAAAGAATGTGATATTGGCCTGCAAGTTAGATATATATATATATATATATTGTTATATGTTCGGATGGCAAATATTATCTACCTTACAAGTTAGATAATCGAGACATATGTCTTAATGGAAGTTGTAACCGACTCCAGAGATAACCTAGAAAGCTTTTTTCTAGGTTTTTTTATAGGACTGATAATTTTCTATACGACACGACGATACGACTCGAAAACGATACGAAATAAACTGGTTTGGGTGACCGATTTAATTTTCGTGTCAATTTCGAGTTGACAAGTGTAACACATATAATAAACGGGTGGGTTTCGGGTCAATCCGTTTAACCCGAAAATGACCCGTGTAACCCATTTAATTAAACGTGTCATTTTCGTATCGTGTCAACATAACACTAATACGACACATTTATTAATATTTTAATATATTAAACGTGATTTTGATTAATTCTAAGCATATTTATAGAAGTAAAATTAAATTAAGTAGTGCATAATCGTGTTAAATTAGAATAATCGTGTCAATTTTGAATAATCGTGTCAAATGGGTCATAATATGACACATGACACGTTTATTAAACAGGTTACATGTGTCGTGTCGTGTTACACATTTATTAATCGTGTCGTATTCAGATTTAAATTTTTGACACATTTATTAATCATATCGTGTTCGAATTAAATATTATCGTATAGTATCATAATTATGTCAATCCGAACACGACACGATAACACGAATTGCCGTTTTTTGGCGACCTCACATGAGTTATTTTTACAAGCTTGTGTACTATTAATAACTAAAAAGAAAGAAAAAAACTTGAATGAAATATAGTTGATGAGGGTGGTGTGGTCCCGGGATATTGTACTGGTGGTGGAGATGGGAGTGTTCATTCGTCGCTTGATCAGAGAGAAGTGGACCCTAGCAGGGTGGGGCCCAAAGGGCGCCGAGCAGACAGACAGTTGTTGATCGGGCCCCACCCCCTCGCCACGACGTTTACGTGAGAAGCTCTTCAACCTCATTATTCCTCTTCTCTCTTAGCTCTACATGTGCAACCTGACAGAACCGCCCCTCCTCCACGTCCCCATCCCGGCCCCTTATTACCTCTCTAGACTACTCTTTCAACTCCTTCCTTCTAATGATATCACTATATGCCTTCTCTTATATATATATATATATGTATATATATATATATATACACACACACATATCATTCACTAATTCACTACAATATTTTCTTATTCAAATAATCTCCCTCTAGGCTCTAGCTCTGTCTCTCTCTCTCTCTCTTACTGAAAACTCTTCTCTCACTCTCTCTCTCTCTCTCTCGCTCTCTCTCTCTCTCTCTCTCATGGTTCCTGATCTCCTCCCTCAATTACCATGCCTCCCTCCCAGTTTTCATCCCTCCCAAGGTCACCTAGCTCCTATCTTTTTTGTATCTCATTCATTTCACTATATATATATACACACATATTTTTCTAACCAAGAATTAATCCACTACACATTCTTAATTATATAGATATATATATATATA
>JXTB01000432.1:353896-374667 GCA_002914805.1 Parasponia andersonii
ATATATATATATATATATATATATATATTAAAGTAGAAATTCACTACTCACTACAAAAAGTTCAATATATTCACGCATGCAGGTGGATTGGAATACAGCGCCAGAGCTCTGAGTCGACTCAGAGCGAAGCAGTGGACGACTACAGCAACCCTATCTCCGCCTCGGTGGAGTGCTATGCTTGCACCCAGTTGGGCCTACCGGCGTTCCACTCGACCAGCTGCGACCGGGCCCACCAGCCGCAGTGGGAGGCCTCGGCAGGCTCATCCCTGATCCCAATCCAGTCTCGGACAGACCTCAAGGGCGACCTCCTCGCCGCCACCGCCGCTGCCGAAGCCAAGCATCGGCGCCGCCTGCCCAAGGGGCCGTTCGGGCGCGTGCTCGACCCGAGGAGCAAGCACGTGCAGAGGTGGAACCGCGCGTTCCTGCTGGCGCGTGGGATGGCGCTGGCGGTGGACCCCCTCTTCTTCTACGCGCTCTCGATCGGGCGCGGCGGGACGCCCTGCCTCTACATGGACGGCGGAATGGCGGCGGTGGTGACCGTGCTGCGCACGTGCGTGGACGCCGTGCACCTCTGCCACCTCTGGCTCCAGTTCCGGCTGGCGTACGTGTCGAGGGACTCGCTCGTGATTGGGTGCGGGAAGCTCGTGTGGGACGCACGTGCCATCGCCTCCCACTACGTGAGGTCCCTCAAGGGGTTCTGGTTCGACGCCTTCGTTATACTCCCAGTTCCTCAGGTGAGTTAAAATCGTTCTAATATTGGTTTTCACGTCGTGATACTAAAATGACAGTATTACCCATAGATTTCGTCATTATGACATGATACGCCCCTTTAATGATTGGCACTTTCATTGTTCATGATCATGAGTACCAGTTTGGCAGTATACAGATTTTATTTTTAGATTTTTATATTTAATTGGATACGTTACTTCATCTACCTACTTTGCATGTGTTGTACTTGTAGCATGTAAAAAAAAAATTAAACTGAAGCTAGCGATAAGGATAATTATGAGTACATTTTTCTTTATAAGCCATATACTTATGTACACTTTTACCCTCTATATTAATTTAAAAGCCTAAGCCTTCATAGTTCATACTTACCGAAATCGAGATCAAGTCTGTTTTGAATTCCTTCCATTATTGAGAGCGTCTCTACGTCACATAGGTCATCTTGTCCATCAATGGAAAAGGACATTTTGGCCTTTTCCTGAAGTTGGGTAACAGAGAAATCATGTCTAATCTCTGTAAATGAGCCATGGTGTGGCCAGAATGATGATATAAACACCATCAAGCTCCCTCTATCTATGTGGGTTTTTGAGTTGCATGTGCTAGAGTCAACTGAAGGACAAAAGGGTTTGCCACTTACCGGTTTTGGGTATAGAGAACAATGGCTTTTATGTTCATCAGGGAATTAATGTCATATAAATTTGTCACATGCTCTGTTTCATGAATACTAATTCAAGTATGTCGAGTCTAAGTCAACAAAACCATGTAGGAAAGTTCAATTGCATAAGGTCATATCACATAGTAGCTATTAAGACTCATTTTATTTCCTATTTTTTCAAGAATAGTACTTATAAGAGTTTATGCATATGTGAAAGCAAACTTGTAGCCAAGTTTATAATAGAAAGGGGAGTTTTATATGATAAAAACAAACCATATTTAAAGGTGAAGTTGGCCATATATCTACATTTATATATGCCAGAATTAGCATGTTGATTGTGCTAGCTATGCATTGCTAGCTGTATGTCAAATTTTGGTTCATACGTACCGTCTCTTTCTTTTTCTTTCTCAGGCAGTGTTTTGGTTAGTACTACCAAAATTGATCAGAGAAGAGCGGATTAAGATGATAATGACTATACTTCTGCTTATATTTTTGTTTCAATTCCTCCCCAAAGTCTACCACAGCATATGCTTAATGAGAAGAATGCAAAAGGTCACGGGATACATCTTTGGCACCATTTGGTGGGGTTTTGGTCTAAACCTTATTGCCTACTTCATAGCCTCTCATGTAAGCAAAAACTAATCTAAATATTTAAGCCTATAGAGATTGGATTATAAATTTGCTTATGATTTAATCAAAGAGTAATTAATCAAGTTGATGTGTTGCTCTTGTCCTCTTTATAATAGGTTGCTGGAGGATGTTGGTATGTCCTTGCAATACAACGCGTGGCTTCATGTCTTCGGCAACATTGCGACCGAAATGTGAACTGCAATCTATCTTTGTCCTGCAGAGACGAAGTCTGTTACCAGTTTTTGCTGCCTGCTGCCACGGTCGGGAATCCTTGTGGGGGCAGTAACTCCACGGTGGTTAGAAAGCCGCTTTGCCTGGACAAAAATGGGACATTCAACTATGGGATTTATCAGTGGGCTCTTCCAGTCATATCTAGCAATTCAGTGACAGTTAAGATTCTATATCCAATCTTTTGGGGTTTAATGACTCTCAGGTATGTGAAGAATCAAGTATATTAGACCTGAAAAATCTTTCTCTTGGGCTTTTTTCTTTGTATAACCCTTTTTAATTAATAATCATTCTCCAGTTCGAACTCTTTAGTGAGCTTTCCCATGTTCACAATGGTTATACCTTTTTATTTATTTATTTATCTAATAATGCTCATTTACTTATGCTGTCATACAGTACCTTTGGCAATGATCTTGAACCCACTAGTCACTGGCTAGAAGTAATTTTCAGCATATGCATTGTTCTAGCTGGACTGCTCCTATTCACATTATTGATAGGGAACATCCAGGTAATACTTTGTTACTTTCATAATATTAGCTCCATTTGGATGAAAAGTATGAGACTCAGAATTTACCATCAACAAAAAAAACAAAGGTATTTTTGCATGCGGTTATGGCAAAGAAGAGGAAAATGCAGCTGAGGTGCCGAGACATGGAGTGGTGGATGAGGCGGAGACAGCTCCCGTCTCGTCTCAGACAAAGAGTTCGCCATTTCGAACGCCAAAGATGGGCATCCATGGGAGGAGAAGACGAGATGGAACTGCTTAAAGACTTGCCAGAAGGCCTCAGGAGGGACATCAAGCGCTACCTATGCCTTGACCTCATTAAAAAGGTACGTAATTAACTCTCTAAAACAAAAGGACCCTTAAACCGACACAACTGAGAAAAACTCTTCTCAACATTTCCTCTGTTTTTCTAGGTTCCTCTGTTCCACAACTTGGACGATCTTATTCTTGACAACATATGCGATCGAGTTAGGCCTCTGGTCTTCACCAAGGACGAAAAGGTTCGAAAATTTACCTCCAAAAACTTGTTCTTTCACTACCCTCTTAAGCTAAGCTCACAATCTTAACATAAATCACTACTACAACAGATCATCAGAGAGGGAGACCCCGTACCAAGGATGATATTCATAGTGCGGGGACGCATAAGACGCAACCAAAACCTCAGCAAAGGCATGGTAGCCACGAGCGTGCTCGAGCCGGGCGGCTTCCTCGGCGACGAGCTCCTCTCATGGTGCCTCCGCCGGCCTTTCCTCGACCGGCTTCCGGCCTCGTCCGCCACATTCGTCTGCGTCGAATCGACCGAGGCGTTCGGCCTTAACTCGGAGGATCTCAAGTACATCACGGACCACTTCCGCTACAAATTCGCCAACGAGAGGCTTAAGCGAACGGCGAGATACTACTCTTCGAACTGGCGGACGTGGGCAGCCGTAAATATACAGCTCGCATGGCATCGTTACAGGTTGAGGACCAGAGGTCCTGTGATTCCTGCCTCCCACGAAAATGGGAGCACTGAGCGTCGACTCTTGCAGTATGCTGCCATGTTCATGTCACTCAAGCCCCACGACCATCTTGAATAAAATTTGAAAAAGGAAAAAGGAAAAAAAAAAAAAAAAAAAAGGCAATTTGTGCCATTATTCAATAAAGATCTTTGTTTTTTCATTTCAAATCTCCCAAATTCTTCTTCTTCTTCTTCTTCTTCTTCTTCTTCTTCTTCTTCTTCTTAATCACCATGACGTCGTGGTGTTCGATTGCATTCATGTAAACAGGACAAGCATTAATTAATCTCATTTTTAGTCCGTCAATAAAAGTTCTAGTCCCCTTTTTTTTTCTCTGAATTTTAGAAAATTTAATTTAATTCCATTTGGTTGGTAAAGTTTTTTTTCTAAGTAAAAAATTCATGCTATATTAGCAAACAATATTATGAGTTAGTGGTATTTAGCACCATTATTCAATTTATTATTAAAAAATTTAATTGATAAATTAAATCTTACATACATAAATTTTATCTAAATTATAATTATAATTAATTAATAACAAACTCATTTATAATTAATCAATTAATCAACCAGAAAATAACAAAACGTAACATTATTCGTTCTAAATAGGGGTCCTTGCCCTTGGCATGCCATTCTCACCTAAGTTGTCACGCTGGCAACCAGCTGGATTTGGGACATTACGCATGGTTGGAGTCGTGTCGTTTTGCCCAACAACAGTGAGTTGTTTGTTTGCTCTTTATTACTAAACGACGAAACATGGGTTGGCTCTTGATCGTGTCATTAGCATACACACAGACAAACGACACCACGTCGTGCCTCCTCTAACTATCAATTTTATTATTTTTGAACTTATTTCTTTTCGATCTAATATTTGAGGAAAAAAATAAAAATACGTTTAAGCATTTAGCGGTGATCAGCGTCACAAATTATTTTTGTTAAATCATTCATTTTGGGGAATTATGTGAAATATATATATATATATATATATATATATATATATATATATTTGGTTGTATTTATATAAATTTTTTATTTTTGAAACTTAGATTAAATTTGACGAACATAAATCATTTCAAAAAAAATTATATAAAAACATGAATGAACCCACAAGCCCTTAGATGAATCTTAAACCTTAGATTTAGCTTTGAGATTTATCTTTAATGTGTTTCAAAATTAAAATTTAAACTACTAGGAAATGAATCAAAATTGGACTTTGTATTCTAATCACTGTTTTTTTTTCACTGGTGGGTTGAATGATTTATGTTACACTCGGGAAAAAAATTCTAACATTATGTTTAATAAAAAGAACAACAAACAACAAAGCACAAAAGATTTATGTAATTCAGATTTTAAATTTAATAAAATTGAAAAAACTAAGGTTTAGAATTGTAGATAATATGACATCAATTTAGTAAAGCAATGCCATTCGAGCGCTTATGGTATCAAGCACTATAGTTAAACATGAGTGGAGAAACTGACGGAGATGTAAAGAGCCCACCACAACATATCCGCGCATTTCTATTTATTTATTTATTTTTATTTTGCTTGGAGCATTTAAATTGTCCTCAAATAAACAGTGTTTTGACAAACACAAACAGTTGGGAAGGCAAACAGAGCCTTAGGATTTCAGTTATATGGGGGATGTCCTAGACTCCCGCCAAAATTAACTGTCATCCAAACTGGGCGTAAGAAAAAATAAGACTATTGACTACTACAGGAAGACCTTTGGCCCCTATGTTCTCGCCCATTTTTTCTCCAAAAACCCAAATCTAAATCTGGAACCAGCAATTTCTACGCCCAATTCACCTCACATTTTTCCTAATTTTCAATCTCAATTCTCTCAATCTCTTTCTCTCACCTGAAACCAAAGCTCCAACTCTCTTTGTTCCAATATTCCCTTCTAGGGTTAATTCTATGTTCTCCCCAATCATTGTATTGGGGATTGCTCCCTCATTCTAGAAGAACTCATCAAGCTCCATCTTTCTTAGGTACATAACTTTCTATCCATATTGATTGCCCTCCGTTTGGTTATGTAGATAGCTCAGGAAAGAATAAGATAATAAAATGAATTGTGCATTATGATTTTCGCTTCATTACGAGTTAGCGTCCTCTAAGAACAAAATTATTGATTTTTACTTAGATCTTGAGTATTGGTGGCATTAGTTGATTGTGGTAAATTAGGTTTTGAATGAGAATTAAGAAATTGTTGTTATATAGTTGATTAAGGTTTTGTCAATGGAACAATCTGCAGAAATCTAATGATGTATTTATTGATATGAAAAGAGAAGGAATGTACAGAAAAGCTGTGCAGGCTGCTCAAGCGAAGTGTTTTAAAGATGACCAATATCATCTAGAATTTTGGTCAGGTTTGTTGCTGCAGCTTGAATCTGTACCCTTTTTCCGCCAAACTTTTCCTATCATCATTGTTTGCTTTTCTTTCTAATAAAGAAAAGAAAAATGCTGAACAACATCAGTTTGAGCCAGGCACCACAACGCCGAATAAGATTTAGTTATCTCAAAAGATTAATGTCTGCTTTCTAAAACAGATTGAATATTGTGTCTTCAAGAGAAAGCTCCTGATCGATTTAATGACATATAGTGGCATGTTAAAGATTGATGATCAATTTGACTTTAGATTTATTGAACCATAGCAGTTTTTCTTTCAATGTTGCTTGATTTAGAGCCCACAAATGGGCTGCATTGAATAAAAACACTAACTTCAGCTGGGAAAATCGTATAAAACCATATATGATTGTGGAAAACTGAAGTTGTTGAATTCGACTTGAGTCCTGATATGTATGTCTTTATCTTCAAACAGGGTCTTTTTGGTGGATTCTTGTCTCGATCAGTCAAATGGGGTTCAAATTTTCCAAGCTAGAGGCAGCTGGGAAGATCGAAGACCTAGGTGTACAACATCATCTGATCAATTATCTCAGCAAAAGCTTTTATATTCGAAACTTGGTATCAAGACAGCGAAGGCGGATGCTTGTCGAAGGCTATGATCTTGACATGTCATACATCACAGATCGTTTACTGGCCATGTCCTTTCCTGCAGAACGTATGCGAGCAATGTATCGCAATCCTCTTTGGCAAGTCAAGTCTGTGCTCGACATGAGACATCATGATCATTACAGGGTGTGCACAACTTCAAGCACAAATCTGATTTGTATCAACCTAGTACTTTTACATAATAAATCTTTTGTATAATCATAACTGGTATTAGTTTTTTGTGCTAAAAATCGAGCATAGTATATAAAATTTGTTGTGAAACTTATACTTGGATGGTATTTGGCAGATCTATAATCTTTGTATAGAAGAAAACTATAATCCATCTCATTTTCACGGCCGTGTAGAGGCATACCCTTTTGATGATAACCATGTTCCACCACTCCATATGATCAAGCTTTTCTGCAAAGATGTGTCTACATGGCTTTCATCCGACCCCAAAAACATTGCTGTTATACACTGCATGGTATACGCCTGACAAACCTGTTTGAGTGATTTCTATGGATAGTTCATTTACCACTCATCCTTCACCTTTTTTTTGCTTTCTTTTTTAATGATGTTATATTTGCTAAATGTTCGTTAACATATTGGCAAGCCGAATTTCATATCTTACAATGAACTTTCTACTGTGATCTTATACATTTATTTATAAAGTCTTACACTGTTTATTTACCACACTTCCATTTTCAGGCAGGCAAAGGTAGAACAGGCTTGATGGTATGTGCCTACCTGGTTTACGGTGGAATGTCCGCAGAGGACGCTCTTCAATTATACGCTCATAAACGGACCACCAACAATGAAGGAGTAAGTAATTATATTATATCCAATAGGTGTTTCTTTTTCTAGCCGTTGAATTATAATTTAAGGACTATTATAATTTAGATAATTAAGAAAAATAATAATAAAAATAAATACTCATTATTTAATATTTTTTTTTTCTCTCCAATTTTTACCCAAAAAATAAATCTGTGATTAATTTTAATTGAGTAAAATAATAAAATTGCATCAAGAAAGAAAATATTCTATTGGTAGATATTGAATTTCTGCTAAGAGAACTGCTTGGATACATGTCTATCAGCATTTTTGATCTCTTGACACTCTCTGAGAGATCTAATTCTAAGTTTCTGCTCCCAATAATGGTTATCATTTCCCTCACGATATATAATATGCTAAACAGGTATCAATACCAAGCCAACGACGTTACGTGGGTTATTGGGCACATGTACTTTCTTTTCCAAGAGGAGTTGGAAATGGACCTCCGGTTGTGAACTTGCCTGAACCATGTAGCAGAGAATTGCGTCGAATTCGGCTCTACGACACAGTCAACATCGATTCATTATTCGTTGTCGTATCAGAGTTGCAAGAGGTATTTCAAGTTTTCCATTTGTTTTGGTGTTTGAATTTCTTAACTCAATTTTCTCAGGACTCAAGATTTTCTTTACTTAATAATCCAACTATATTTATTCTCAGATACCTGGTCAGCTGTACCGTCCAGCGGTACAAGTTTCGAGGAGTTGCTGTAGACAAATAAAGAAAGGATATCAGAGATCCGACAGTCTTCGGTACTTCCTTTCCTTCATTCGAAGCGACAAAGAAGAGAATAAACCAGATGAACCACTAGAAAAGCCTCATGTTGTTGTCCAAATGGATACAGAAAGTCCTGTGCTATACAATAAGGCCTGTCTTGAATATTATTTCCGAAAACCTGTTCAAGTAAGTACAATTGGGCTATGAACATCTGTGTTTTGGTATGATTTTGCTATTTAAAACTTGTCGAAAATTTCTAGGAGTTTTTTCGTGATGGGATATATCATATATCATTGTTCATTCAGTACTATAGCTCTCATTATTGGGGAACAAATATGTAACGTGACAGGTTTCAGGAGACGTGCGTGTTATATTTAACCAAAAAATGAATGGAGGGCGTCTTTTCTATGCTTGCTTCAATACAGCTTTCATTAAAAACAGCCTTCTACAAGTACTATTTCATGGTTCCCTACTATTCTCATTACGGATTCCATCAATCGCGTGATGAATATATATAACAGATCAATTTGTTTTGAAACTGTTACAGCTAACAGTAAGAGAATTGGATAAAGTTGGGAGCAAGGGAAGATCAATATGTGGCCCTGCCTTTTGCCTTGAGTTGCTATTTGGTCCAGCTAATGCAAAGCACACATTCTCAACTTGTCCATCTGATGATGATCGTGACAATGATAACAACAACAACTACGATGATGATTCTAGCAGTGTCTGTGAAATCTCTAAAGAGACTCGGGATAGCAAGTTTTAGTGGACAGAGAACTGATTTGGTCCTTGTACATGTCTTCTATCTATACAAAATATATCCTATTAACTAAAGTGGTCTGTCTATATATGGATTCCATACAAAGTTAACAACCCAAAACGACATGTAGCCCGATCATCATTCAGTTGTCTTAAGAGTTTTGTATTATAGGACTTAGAAACCATTTTGCACAAGATGAGATTTTTTAACTTCCACTTTCCTACTGATTCAGTCTTTGCCTTTTCCCCTTTGAGGAAATTAGCCTTAATACCATTTTCTGATATCAGAACTATGCTTAACACAACCTTTCAAAGAAAATATTATCGTGTGTAGCTCTATATGTTTATGTTTAACAAAATTTAGAGCCTACTTGATATCATTTTGCCCTGACTTATTATGTAAGTTCTTATTGGATCTCGAACTTTGAAACATGCTACTTTGTTATCTTGAATTATGTTTTTGTCTCAATTTTATTCCTTAAACTTTTAAATATCTAATTTGTGTAATTGTAATCATGAAATAATCTTGAATTATGTTTTTTTTGTCTCAGTCTTGCCCTCCAAAATTGCAACAATAAAATATTATTCAAAAGCCAAAAATACGAATAATAATAATAATAATTAAATGACGACATTTGAACGTTTAGGTTCCACGATAAGACAAAAACATAGTTTGAAAGCCAAAACTAACAAATTTTAAAATCCAGTGACCATATTAGGATTAACTCCGTGGTTTGTGAGCTAAAAGTGAAATTAAACCACTTTTAGGTCAAACAGACATCAAATATTTAAATTAAATGACATTTGAATTAAATTATAAATAACAGTAAAAAAATAAACGTAAGTTTTATTTCAGAACGATAATAATCAATAAAACCTACACATCGTATACAGTGTGGGACATCAGTGATCATAATGACCGTGGAAACGACGTATCGTTGTTATCTCAAGAGACAGCTCATGGAGGGAGGTAAGAAACGACACCATGTATCGATGAAGTTCAAAGACCAAGAATGGATCAAAACGAGCAACGACTATGAGATGAACTTTGGAGTTGTGTGGAGAGACTTGAGTAATATTTCTTAGGAGTTGTCCAAGCTTACCTCGTCTGGAATTTAATTCTTTGAATATATCTGATTTAATTAATGGCTTCTTCAGGGTCTGGTTGCTTATGCCTCTGTTTGGTTATTTCCTTTTCTGACAAGATGGCCCACAAAACCAATGGAAACTCGGAAAACAACATCTAATTGAAAAACAACATATACGTGAGAAACGACGTCTGGCTGTAAAACAATAGCAAGTCTAAGACGACACATAAATAAAAAACGACATTTAACTATAATGGACAATGGGACAACAACTGTTAAACGACAAAATCCTCAAAACAACGTTTTCTAGGAAAATGACATTAGTAATCTCCAAATTCAACTTAATCCGGAAAACGACACCAACAAAAATCGATCTATATAAAGTGCATAGACTAAAACGACAATAAAATCAAAAATTTATTAAAATAATAATTATGACTGTCAATCAAATAAAAATGACCTGTCATAAAAGGCCTAATAAAAACTACTAGATGGCATTTCCCAATAAATGAATTTCTATTTTATTCGTTCGGGATTTTTTCGCCTCAACTTTGAAATTATTTTTTTTTTTGAAAAATTGGGACTTAACTAATGACCAATATTTATTATAAATTTGAAAGAAAATAACACACATTCTCTCAAGGTTTAAAATTCTCCTAAATTCACATACACATTCCTTAAAATTTAGACCAACTGAACTAACTCCAGTTGGCAAAAACTTTAAAACTAATTTGTATATTCAACTGGCATCAAATATAAACATCGTCGTTTATTCAACATATAAAAACCAAAAAATTAAAAGCAGTTTCTCCCTCACAAGGCAGCTTCATTAATACATGCATAACGTGCAATAACAATTAAAAACGGTCAACACTAATAATAATAGCTTTGGTTTAAAAATATTTCACCCCAGAAAAATAAAAGCCAAAATTTCCTAAAGATTTAGTGCCCCTAAATATATTACAAAAAAAGGTATACAAAATATCAACCAAAAATAAAACAAAAGGAAAAATGTTTTAAGGAGAAAGTTATTTACATACAAATAAATAGAATAAAAACTCTTTTAAGACTACTCCTTTAAACGGAATTTCTTTAGGAATCTTTCGTAACAATTATAGCATCATTGATCAATCAACCTACAAACCAAATTATCTACAGGTGTTCAAAATTTGCCAATTCCAATATAATCAGCCCGAATCAATTCAATTGGATATACAATTGTGAATATTTGCACATGCCCGGATTCGATTAGATTTGATGAAATTCTCACTTGTATAGACAATCGATCCAATTCAATTCAATAGACAAGAATTCAAAAAAGACATAAGTTATAAACATAAAAAACTTTCATATTTATGATGGTCGTCAATTTAATATATATTTATTTTAGTTATTAGATCATAATTTAATGATTATTATAATTTAAATTTTTAGAAAAAAATAAAAATAAAAATTAATTATTTAATACTTTTCTGTTTTCACCTCTTCACATGGAAGGATGATTTTTTATTAGACAAAATAATAGATTAATCCATTTATAATTGATACATTTATTTTTATAGATCAGTTATTTTGTTTAATTTTACGTATTAATGTCTTGTGATTGTTGATTTTAAAAAATGCTAAAATGATTATAAAAAAAAAAAAAAAACTAAAATGATGACTTGTATACCAACTTCATTGGGGAAAAAAAAAAAAAAAAGAAGAAAGTGTCAAATTTGTGGTAAAGATGCATAATAAGGAACCAAAAATTAACATAAATATGACCGAAATAAACAAATCCAAAATAACCGATGATTGAAAACTTTTTTGCCAATTAGACTGAATAAACATTTTCTGAAAAATATGCATGAATCAGATTGAATATGTCACAAATTAGTGTGATATCGATCTGTTAACACCTCTAAAATTAACCAAACGTTATTAAAGAAGGAAAAAAAAAAAAAAAAAAAATTGGTAAGATTTTATTGATCTACGAAATTGCAAACTAGTCCAACAAAAAAAGGTAGGACACATATGAACAGTACTGGTCCTGGTCTCCGCCAACGTTTGCTTTTTAACTCACCATCTCTTCCCGTGTTTCTCATTTCTCTCTCTCTAGTCTCTATCCACATAGTCATGAGACTCTGCAGTCTCGCGCTTAAATTCTAGAACTTTCCACTTTACATTTCACGAAATCCAAATCTCCCATCTGTTTGTTTCTCGGGAAAATCTCATACGATTACTCTGATTCTGATTCAGTACAAATTTAGAGGGAGAAATCTTTTTTTTTTTTTTTTTTGGTTTTGTTTCTTTTTCAATGGCGACCCCTAAACCCCAGAGGTCACCTGAAGAGGTGGAAGACATAATACTCAGGAAAATCTTCCTCGTTTCGCTGACCGAGACCGCCGCCGAATCCGACTCCAGAGTCGTCTACTTGGAGCTGACGGCGGCGGAGATTCTCAGCGAGGGCAAGGAATTGAGGCTCTCCCGCGATTTGATGGAGCGGGTCCTAATCGATCGCCTCTCGGGCAATTTCGCCTCCGCCGAACCCCCCTTCCAGTACCTAATCGGCTGCTACCGCCGCGCCTGCGACGAGGGCAAGAAAATCGCTTCCATTAAGGACAACAATCTCAGGTCCGAGATGGAATCGGCGGCGAGGCAGGCGAAGAAGCTTTCGGTCTCGTATTGCCGGATTCATTTGGCGAACCCGGAGCTGTTTTCGGCTGCGAATTCGAGCCCGAATAGGCCGAATGGTTCGCCGCTCTTGCCTTTGATTTTCTCCAAGGTTGGGAGCTCGTTGGATGGATTTGGAGGGGTGGTGGGTGGGAGCGGGGGAGTTGAGAGCCCGCCTGGGTTTTTGGAGGAGTTCTTCCGGGACTCGGATTTCGATAGCTTGGACCCTATATTGAGAGGGTTGTATGAGGATCTTAGGCTTGGTGTGCTGAAGGTTTCGGCTCTTGGGAACTTTCAGCAACATTTGAGGGCGCTGCACTTTCTGGTTAGTCTCCCCGTTGGAGCTAAGTCTTTGGTGAATCATCCATGGTGGATTCCCAAAGGTGTGTATTTGACTGGGCGTGCTATTGAAGTGACGAGCGTTTTGGGTCCTTTCTTTCATGTCAGTGCTCTGCCTGATCATACTATTTACAAGAGCCAGCCTGATGTGGGGTGAGTGAGATTTTTGGGATATATTCGTTTTATGTACATGCTTTAGTTTCCATGTTTGTTCTTGTTTACTGTTATAGTTTTTGTAACGGACGAAAGAATGTAGATTTAGAGCCCCCCCCCAAAAAAAAAATTGTTTTTATGTACGGTATATATGAATAATGGCCTAGAAATAGACACAGAATCTAACATCATTATTTTTGTGTTTGGAACTGTTGACTATAGTTCCGAACCAAATGTAGACATGGGTCTCTTGTACTTTTCTGCTTTTAGAAAGCAGTAGTGAGCATATGAGTCAGTTTCTCGATCAGCAAGTCCCTTTGCGGTCACAAGTTGTAAAGATGTGAAGGCTATAGCTTTTAGCTAATGAATGTGGTAATCTTTATTCATGCAAGATTTTAACTCTAATTAGGTTTCTGTCAAGACTCCATTTTTAATACTTGAAACGATTTTCCTGGCCTACGTTTTAGTCACCTGGCTTATTTATAATTAAAATTTCTCCCCCCCCCCCCCCTCTCTCTTCTCTCTCTCTCTCTTTCTTTAAAAACACCAGGCAGCAGTGCTTTTCAGATGCTTCAACTCGGCGGCCAGCTGATCTGTTATCTTCATTTACCACTATAAAGACAGTCATGAATAACTTATATGATGGCCTATCGGAGGTTCTTCTCTTACTCCTTAAGAATCAAGACACACGGCAGGGTGTTCTTGAATTTTTTGCAGAGGTTATCAATAAAAATTCTTCAAGGGCTCATATACAGGTACTTTCCCCTTCATGCAACCTCTTTTTTGAGTTACAGTTGCATTTATGTAGTCGGCAAATGTAGCAAATGTATTTGGGGTGGCCACCTTTGTCGAGGAAATAGGGGGAAAAAAAAAAGAAGAGGAAATATTTCAAGTAAACTTCTACTGGTACTCTTCTAATTTTCTCCCAAGAAGAAGTCTTTTAAAGAAAAGGTGATACTAGTTTAACTGATGCATTTATACACATACATTGAATAATGTATATTCTCTTTGTGTGAAGAATATTAACTTGTAGCAAAACTTTAACATTTTACTATACATGATTTTCTCACAGGTGGATCCTATGTCTTGTGCGAGTTCAGGCATGTTTGTGAATCTTAGTGCCGTGATGCTTCGGCTTTGCGAACCATTTTTAGATGCAAATTTGACAAAGAGAGACAAAATTGATCCAAAATATGTATTTTATGGTGACCGTTTGGATTTAGGGTGAGCACTTTTGTTCGATGTACATGATTTTTCTTTTGAGATCTTTCTACATTCCTAATTATTGTTTCTAAACCTGTATCTTTGTGGTAGAGGGTTGACTGCTTTACATGCGTCATCAGAAGAAGTTGCTGAATGGACAAATAAGCGGCAAAGTGATGGTGAGAATCGATTACTGCAGTCCCAAGAAGCCACTAGTTCAGGCATTAATACTTTTGGACCTCCTATTACAAAGTCATCGTCAAGTGGTGAAAAAACTAAATATACATTTATATGTGAATGCTTCTTCATGACTGCGAGGGTGCTCAACCTGGGCTTGTTAAAAGCATTTTCTGACTTTAAACATTTAGTTCAGGTAATTAGGCATGCTTGATAAGTGGCCAAGAAAATTCCTCAATATAAGCATGAACTTATTACTAGTTAATATTTAAGTATCCAGTTTATTATCTTCCTATCAACTTTGTTTTGTAATAGTTTTTATGACCATGATTAATTTGATTTATTTATTTTTTTCAATTTTTTCTTTCTAGGACATCTCAAGACGTGAAGACGCTCTTACCACTCTGAAAGATATGCAAGGGCAGACGCCTTCTCCTCAGCTGCAGCTGGAAATAACTCGTCTGGAGAAAGAAATAGAGTTGTTTTCACAAGAAAAGCTTTGTTATGAAGCTCAGATATTAAGGGTATGCAAGAGCGCTCTCTCTCTCTCTGTCTTTGTGACTGCGTGTGTGATTGTGATGTCCAAAATTTTCAGGTTGTTTTTATCGTATGGTTTTTCAGTTATTTTTCAATCCTTAGTTTATTGCTAGCTGGTAATAACTTCATGGCCTTCATCTGATTTCGTGCTCACTCTCTCTCTCTCTCTGACTCTCTGTGTGTGTGTGTGTGTGTGTGATGTCCAAAATTTTCAAGTTGTTTTTATCATATGGTTTTTCAGTTATTTTTCAAGCCTTTATTAGTTTATTGCTAGCTGGTAATAACTTCATGGCCATCATTTAATTTCATACTCTCTCTGACTCTGTGTGTGTGTGTGTGATGTCCAAAATTTTCAAGTTGTTTTTATCATGTGGTTTTCAGTTATTTTTCAAGCCCATATTAGTTTAATGCTAGCTGGTAATAACTTCATGGCCTTCATTTGATTTCGTAATTGCTGCTTATCTTGTGTGTCACTCTAGGATGGAACAATTATACAATGTGCCCTGTCTTTCTACCGGTTAATGGTGGTTTGGTTGGTTGGCATGGTTGGTGGATTTAAAATGCCTCTGCCATCAACGTGCCCTACAGAATTCGCATGTATGCCAGAGCACTTTGTGGAAGATGCCATGGAATTGCTCATATTTGCTTCCCGAATTCCAAAAGCTTTGGATGGTGTCTTGCTGGTAGACTTGTTTTTGATAGGTTTTCTAGATTTCTGTCCTTTTTACTTCCCCTTATATGTAATTTATGCTTGTCTCTGTGTTTCTTGGTACTTGGTAGGATGATTTTATGAACTTTATCATCATGTTCATGGCCAGCCCAAACTATATAAGAAACCCTTATCTAAGAGCAAAGATGGTTGAAGTCCTGAACTGCTGGATGCCCCGTAGAAGGTGCTTTCTTGTCTGCCTATATAGAAATAGATTTGAGTATATGTAATTAATAGAAGTTTTAGCTGAAAGCTAGGTACTCACAGCTTTTCACATTTTGCGTCTGCAGTGGGTCATCTGCTACTGCTAGTCTATTTGAAGGTCACCAGCTGTCTCTTGAATATCTTGTGAGGAATCTTTTGAAGCTTTATGTTGACATCGAGTTCACTGGTTCTCACACTCAGGTGAGTGGCACTAATATTGGTTTCCCTTTTTATTTATTAATTATGATGGCACTAATATTGGTTTCCTTTTTTATTTATTAATTATGAAGTAGCTTAGGTTTTGCGCTTCTAATGTGGCAACATGATTAAAATTGTCTTTTTCATCTTTTTCACCTTTTTGATAGTTTTATTTGTTTCTACTGCTCTCAAGTTTAAATTGTTGTTGATATTTTTGTTGACTAAAGTAACTCTCAATTGTTTGCTTGCTTGATTGACCTGTTTGTGTTTCCAACTGTGCAGTTTTATGACAAGTTCAACATCCGTCATAACATTGCTGAACTTCTTGAATACCTGTGGCAAGTCCCTAGTCATCGTAATGCTTGGAGAAGGGTAGAGACACCTCATCTATCCCACATGTTTTAGAAATATCCTACTTCATGACTTCTTAAGTTCAATACATTGCTAACCGTCTTCCCCTCTGCATATGTGTAAATTTTTTTGCTGTTCCAGATTGCTAAGGAAGAGGAGAAGGGTGTCTATCTGAACTTCTTAAACTTCCTGATCAATGACAGCATCTATCTTCTTGATGAAAGTCTTAATAAGATTCTTGAACTCAAGGAGCTGGAAGCTGAGATGGCAAACACCGCTGAATGGGAGCGAAGACCTGCACAAGAGAGGCAGGAGAGAACCCGATTATTCCATTCTCAAGAAAATGTCAGTATGCTCTCTCTTGCATGGGCCCCATGCTTCCACCACTCATAAGAGAACTTTTTTCTTTTTAGTTTTTTTTTTTCCTTCTTTCAATAATTAATGGAATCTTATCAATGTATATTATCCGGCATTTACAGATTATCCGTATTGACATGAAGTTGGCAAATGAAGATGTGAGTATGTTGGCATTTACTTCTGAACAGATTACAGCTCCTTTCCTACTTCCTGAGATGGTAACTATTTCTCTTTTTATCCATTGTTTTATGACTGATTTTCTTGCCAAATCACTTTTGAACAAGTTATCTTTTATTTATTTTTTTAAATAACTTTTAGGATCTACAATATATCGTATTCTTTTCCAGGTTGAAAGAGTAGCAAGCATGCTCAATTATTTTCTGTTGCAACTTGTGGGTCCCCAAAGTAAATCGCTTTCTTTGAAAGACCCAGAAAAGTATGAATTCCGTCCAAAGCAGTTGCTTAAGCAGGTTTGCATTAACCAGTTTCCAAGCTCATTGTTAAACTAAATAAGTTTCATTTGCAGCATTACTTTGTGCTTGAATCAGGCAGAAACCAGTTTTCAATGAATTGTAGCAAAATTTAGGAGGGTCAACTTTCATATAACCTATTTTCCATTTTAGTGCTTTAAAAGCCCTGGAATCTTATCTGATTGGCTCAACTTTTTCAAAGAATGAATTTGTCATATTTCTATGACCCCCATCTTAGTTGGCCCTCTCCATGTGCTGTGGTTTTTCAAGGTTTTAGATTGGCACATCTGAAGTTGTAGCAACAATTTTTTGTTAGATCACGGTCTTCTGTTTGCTCTTGTGCATTCTTATGTCTTTGAAGTTCTTAAAAGTAATACTTGGTTTTCTTAGCTGTTGATAAGGTAGTTTGTCTTACAGAAAAAATTCTCTTTTTACTGATTTCTTGGGCACTGAGGTGAAGTGTCATGGTCTTTGTTATAAAAATGAAGGTAATGCCATACTAATACTTCTCTTCTTGCTGCTTTCTTGTCACGTGAGCAGTTGGATATTATAAGATCCTTTTAAAGATAACCAAAGCTGAAGTTAAACTAGTCTTTTCCATGGCATGATTTTATCTTATGCATTCTCAGAGCAATTAGTTTTGCAGAGGTGTAAAGTCTTTATTCCACATTGACTTAGTGCTTTACCAAGTTTTCCGGTAGAACCATGTCAATTTTTGTGAATTCCCTTACAATGCTGTTACTGTTGCTATTCTGCTGTTTAAATTTCATGTTAAATTGCTTTACAGCCAGTATTTAGAAATCTTTGACTAACTTATCGCTTAATTAATTAACAGATTGTCTGCATATATGTTCATTTGGCAAGGGGTGATTCAGAAAATATTTTCCCATCTGCCATTTCAAAGGATGGTCGATCATACAATGAACAGGTACAGCGTCTGAGGCAAAGCTGTCATTTGAGTTCTCTTTCATAGACTAGATTTTGAGAAATTTTGGAGTTCAATCTAATGATTGGAGCTTGGTTCAGTTGTTTACTGATGCAGCAGATGTTCTCCGGAGAATTGGTGAGAATGGGAAGGTTATACAGGAATTTGACGAGCTCAGTGCCAAAGCCAAAGTTGCTGCTTCCGAGGCTAGGGATGCTGAAGCTACTCTTGGGGAGATACCTGATGAATTCCTCGACCCAATTCAAGTAAGTTTTTCTTTTGTCCATTTCTGGCACATGTGATGGAACCTTTTTATCTGATAACTTCATCGGCAAGAGAGGACTCATGCAGTATTTTGTCTCCAAAGAATTCTGATAAATGTGTTCGTTTGTTTTCAGTACACTTTAATGAGGGATCCAGTGATCTTACCTTCTTCTAGAATCACAATTGACCGAGCAGTCATTCAGAGGCATCTTCTTAGTGATAGCGTACGTCTTCTAATGTTCCCTAATACACTGCTAACTTTATGAAAGGAAAAACTGCATCTTCTTGTGCTAATCTATTCTATTTAATGTGAATTGTAGACGGATCCATTCAACCGCTCCCATCTCACTGCGGACATGTTGATACCGGACACTGAATTGAAGGAAAGAATTGAGGAGTTCATAAGGTCCCAAGAAATGAAGCGTCGTGAAGGCCTTAGCACGCAGAGCATTAAAGCAACCATACAAACCACAGATGGTCAAATGCTAATTGATTAAACAATTAGTCTTGGGAATATTAGAAGTGGATCGTAAGTAATAACCTCATCTAATGTAATATGCTCATATTCATTTCTAGAAAGTTTAATTATTGTTCTTTCTGAAACCTGTAAAGCTTTTATAGTTTGATGTAAAAGATATTATCATATTATTAGATGGAATTATCTTTTAAGTTATTTATCTCTGGTATAGTTGAATCAAATTGCGGCATTGTTCTACCTTTAATTATTTTCTTGCCACATTTATTTATTTACTATTTCTTTTTAAGGGGGTTGGAGTGATCTAAGATCGAAAGTCGACAAATAATCAAGATACTAAAATCTAAAAATGGCTAATAGTCTAAAAGAAACAAAAGTAGTTACACGAAGGAATGTAGTGCAATTCAATTATTTCTTCATTAAATTGTGAGACTTCTATGTCAGTTTTTTCTCGAAATACAAAACTGAGACAGCACGCATGCCCCATCATTGTTTTTGCTTATTCAATTGCACAACTTCAATATGAAAAATCCTGAAGAGTAACGGCACACAGGCTGAGCAATGCCAAACTTCTCTAGTGAAGTTGAATCAATTTTCGACATTCATTCCTACTGGCAAACTCATGAGCACTGCTAATTGAACTCTTGCTATAATATGCACAGAAAACTTGGCAAGTCGGATTTGACTTTCTTCCATTGTTAGATCACCATGACAGCCCTGTAGATTTTATGCAACACTGAACATTTAAAATATCAACTGCCAAAGCCTAACTTACGGTTCTTTGGTTTCTACAAGTAAACAACAAAAACGTTATTTCGTTTGTTTCTAGCATTCGAGGCTCGTTTCTTTATAGTTTAAAATGGACAATACGCACAAAATAGCAGTCTCCAGCCAAGTAAAATCGTCACAAGTTGAGAAGTCATACCGGGTTTTGAGCATGAACGAGCAGGGTTTGACCTATCTAAATAAGCAGGTCGGGCTGGGTTGTGTGGCTAAAAAGGGGCTTAGACGAGTCTAAGCCTGCCCAAAAATAAGGTAACACGGGCTGGCTCGTTTCGACCCGCTTTTTTTCAAATTTAATATTTAAAAAATATATATAAGGCTCGCCCAAAAATGGGTCGGCCCGCAGTTGGGCCTTTTTTGTGAAAATTATGCCTAATACCTATTTTTTAAAACTTATTTTTAAAATACCTGTTTTTATAGCCCACATTTCATATACAAAATATGAGTAGTTCACATTTACAATGTAAACAATGAGGTATACATTTCATGTATAAAATATGAACGGTACATATTTTAAAATGTGTGTCAAATTTTAGTATAATTTTTATTCATGAAATATAAATCACGATACACATTTAATGTATTAAATGCGTATATCGTGGTTTATATTTCTCCAAAAAAAAGTATAAAAACTAGTATTTATGAAATAAAAATAAAAAACAGGTATTTATGAAAATATGGTTTTTAAAAACAAGTACTTATGAACTTCTCCTTTTTTAATTTATAAAATTTAATAATTAAAAAAAAGCAAAAATATTTATTATATATAATAATATACATATGTGATTATATATATAATATATATATGATTATACATATATATTATTTACTTTTTTAATTTATAAAAAAAAA